>NJRL01000009.1:739665-751979 GCA_003063815.1 Aphaenogaster rudis | reverse complement strand
TTTCTAAATCGCCAGGAAATAATTAACATATAATAAATTGTAAGACGATTTGACTGGCCATAGATAGTATTCTATTTATTACTACGTATGAACCATACGGATTGTGGTCCTCTACGAGTATTAAATTTAATAATAATAAATGCTAAAGCATCTATTAGATTCTCCCCCTTCCCCTCAACACCCTCCCATCAAGAGGACCACAATCCGTATGGTTGATACGTAGTAATAAATAGAATACCATCTATGGTCAGTCAAGTCGTCTTACAATTTATTATATAATAATCTATTTTATTATATATTTTGCAAAATTTCTTGTCGTATATTTGAAATAAAATTTTTAAAATGCTAACTTTTTAAAATGCTATTTAAAAATTTGTAATTCTGGCATCAAATTCATAACCAGCAACTTTGAAAACTATTATACATAAAAAATGCAAGAAAAAATTTAATATACACTGATTCAGTAAGAGTTTTGTGAAATTTTCCGTCATATTGGATTCACCATCTTTGAATTTATCATGTTAACATCAAATTCATATTTAGCAACTTTGACAAACATTATTAAATAAAGATGGACGAAATAAAATTAATACAATCTATTTTATTACAAATTTTGTGCCATATTGAATTCTTCATTTTAAAAATTAAAATTCTGACATCAAATTCAATGATTTCGAAAATCCTCTTTATATATAAATTATCAATTAAATCAATACGTAGAAATACCTTGCACATTTTAGACCCACTTTTGCATTATAAAGTAGGATTTGATTTTTAACTGTTATTTAATGGTTTTTAAAATAAAAAATTTATTGGTTAAAAATATTGTAGAGAGAAGAGTGATAATATAATTCCAATAAGCTTTCATCTAAAAATAATATGTTTTGAGAATAAACAATTCTTAATAAAACTTTCAAATTATCAGCATAAAATTCTATTTTCATTTTGTTACTCATTAAACTTTATTTATTAAAAACAACAAAATCTAATATAATTAGATTAACGCGTTAGGACGCTATCAAAGAGATAACGTTATCGCTCTTAGTTAAAGTTTTCTTCATGAGTGTTAAGTCAATTTCTTCTTACAATTAACAAAAATTGGATAGAGAATTTAATTATTTAATGCCAAAGATAAAGAAAGTTTAGTAAATTAAGTATTGAAAATGTAAATAGTTACTAAAACTCTATTGTTCAAGAAATTCATCTGGGAATCTGTAAATAAGAAGTGCTCGACTGCTGATATGGCTTCCATAGTATTAAACGAACAAAAGGCGCAGAGTCGAGGAAGCAATCTTCTTCAAGACTGTCGAAAAAGAGGCGGAATTTATGAACCGACCGATAAAGCGATATTTCATTGTCGAGACTCGTAGTCGCGCCACTCGTCTGACCGCGACAGGTCTCCGGGTTTTACCATTTACCGCTTTTTTCAATTAAAATGTGCAACGCGCTGCTTTAAGAAGTTTTACTAAGAGGATTATGCGCGAGAGCGGGCCACTTTCCTGTCCTCGGATTTTTTTTAATCGCGGTTTTCCGCGCTTCATTAGGGATCTTCGACGAAAAAAAGAAGCACGTAATAGCGATTCGATTTAAAGTACGTAAGTTCCGCGCGTTAGGTGAAATTCAACGGCACAATGAAGCACGAAACTTGTTCACACGAAACTCACGACAGGGCGACGACGGCGACGGCGGAAAGTTTTCTTTTAACTCTTCTCTGCCCAGGCTATTTAGACCAGCCGCCCGTTAAAACCAATAATTGTTCTTGTCATTACCAGGCAGGAGGGAGGTAAGAAGATTAATTTAATCCCTCGTTCTCTCGTGAGCGTGCGAGAGAGAAATTCGCGTAACCGTAGTGTGCGGGCCAACCGGCGCTCTCGCGCGATTCCATTTATGATAAAGTACAAACGGCGAACTGTAAACATATCGGCGCAAGTCCTGAATTTGTAGTTTGCTGGCGCGCGGCTGGAAAGAGCAAACGGGTTAAAGTAAATGTAGGTCGACAAAGTATGAAGTTCGCGCTCGGATAAAGCATTTCGTGCAAATCCCAATCTCTCGCTAACGGCGCGAAACTGTTTTATAGTACAAAGTATAGTATAAATCAAATATTGTAAGGCATATCGCAAGTTTTCCTTAAGAGCGATGATTTTAACGATACGCCGAGAATAAGTGAATTATGTTTTGATTCGTCGAACACTTGAGATCTTGCATAAGAACTTCGAGATTTCATTGATATCGATTCCATTTCGCTTCTTGTTCTATTATTTTTTAAACTTATAATTTTTCATCTCTATTGATAAAAGAAATATATGCCCTGTCTTTTCGTAATAGAATATGCATACACACTTCAACGTATAGTTTTAACACATTCGCAGCCGGCGATTTTAGCGCGCAACCTAAAGCTGGATGCCGCGCGCAATTTATAAAAATCTGTAGCTGAATGCCGCAAGGTTCTGGCATTAAAATGAAAATGACAAAAATTGCTTTATAATATCATGCTTGTAAACACTTGTTTGAAATTGAAAGAAATTTTTACGTTACAAATTTAAATAAAAAAATTTCAAATTTATAAATATGAGAATATTAAAATTCAAAAAAACGTTATTTAAATATATTTAAAAATTTATTAAATATATTTTTTTAGTAATGAAATACTTTTACATAAAAATAAAATTTAATATCTCTTTTATATTTATTTTTTGTATATTTCTTTTTTAATATCTCTTTTTTGTATACTTCTTTTTTAAAGTTTAACTTTTTATTAAATTCCGTTTAAACGCTTAATTTGAAAAACTTGAAATTAATTTATTGTTAGATATATATAAGTGTGTGCTGTAATCATAAATACGAATCATAAAGTCATCTGCATCTCTATAAATATAAAAGACGTATAATTACATCAGCGGCAACCAGTTATAAATTTTCAAATGATGTAAAATTACGTCAGTTGCTGCGAATGTGTTAATACAGATTCAAGTTCTGAATTCATATAATTGTCAGCTAAAGTGTGACATACTCCACACAAAATGTTAAATGAAATTTTGTAACATTAATCATCCAACATATTAACATATTACTGCTTAAAGAAAATATTGAAGATATATAATTCATATGGCAGTTGACGTATGAAGTACAAGATGCGATTTACTGCTTCAGAGGAGTTAAGGAGATTTTGCACATTCTTCAGATACATCGGCATCATCATTTTCGAAAGAAACGGGTATTCAAAGATGTCTGCAGCACGGTAGAGATGGCCCTTGGCTGTAAAATCCAAGAAGGTATATTCGCGCGACTCATAAATAAACGAGACATCTTATGTACGCACGAGCACAGTTTGCAAACGTTCACCTATATCGGAGATCTGGCTGTCTCGAGTATTACCATGGACGCAAATACGAGTGGATGTTCTTTACGCGCGAGAGCGTGAAATCAAAAAGTCAGATTCACGATACTTCGCGGACTCATAAATTTTCCGCGAGTTCACTATCCGCTAAAAGTATCGTTCTCTCTTTCTCTCCGTTCTTCCTTCTATATAATAATCTCACAAAGGTGCAGAAAGATTGAGATCAATGAGAAAGCTTCTTTTAGAAAACAATGTCGCAGTGGCATTTTTTGTGTATTTGTTTTCTTTTAGAATGTTCAAAATAAGATAGTATAATGCGAACGTAATATGCAAATGCTCCAAAAGTATCCCACTATCTATTCTTTGAGCCTTGACACAATTTTTTCTTAAAATTGTATCAAATAATAAATAATTGATATTGATGCTTGATATTAATAATAATAGTTGATATTGAAAACAGAAGGACTTTTGTTAATAATTTAAATAATTAACAAAATCTGATTTTTTAGTTAATTTTAAGTATATCTTATTTTAACAAAAAATTTCATTTGAAATTGCATATAAAACATTATAAAATATTGAAAAATAATAATAAAGTTATCGGAATTTTAATAAAACGGAATTTCAGTACTATGGACATATGAAGATTTGATAAATCAGTGGTACAACAGTAAGAAACAATAATGTTTAAAAGAACTTGTGCATTATTATATCTGTGCGATAAACATTTTTTATTAAAAAACTAAATAATCAATTTATAACACTGATTAAATTATTTTTGATTTATTACCTTAGTAGCTTATAATAGTTTTCTTTGATACTGGAGCATACGTGAAGAATGTTATTCTATGAAGATATGAAGCAAGAAACTCACGATAGATGGACGGCTGAAAAGAGCCGGGAAATTAATGTACGTCCATCTAACTCGCACTCTTGTCGGAAATATCAATACAATGTACAATGTATAAGATCTAAGTGCTCCTTTGTTGTGTCAGATTTTACGTCATGATGCTACTACGTTCTCAAGTACTTATACGCATAATATCAACAACGAATATAATGATGGTTTCTAATTACAAAATGTTTTTCTTTTTATTGCATATCTTATTTTCAATTTTCTATCGAATTTTATTAAACAATTTCTTAATATATTTCTTAATCAATAATTTGTTTGCAACATAAAATGAAAATTGATTCTGCAATTAATAATTTTTTATAATAGAAATTTAGTCAAATCTTTTTTCCAGCGTATATTTAAATGCTATTATTTTTATCAAAATCAAAATCAATTAAAAACTTAATTCCTGAAATGCAAAATAAATCTTTGTTATATACTTTTGTTGTATTTTTTTGTAGCCATGAAATATTTACTTGTGAAAATATATTAATGTTTAATTGTTTGTAACAGCTTTTTAAGTTTTTTTCAAATCTATTCTAATATGTTTTCAACAATTTCGTAGACAAAAAATCGGAAAAAATAAAAAAATAGTATAAGAGGTAATATATAGGGGTCATTCTTCCGAAACCAAACACACTTTGTACCTCGGGGTGTTCGATCGCCTCGTAACTTCGCCATTCGTTCACATATATCGAAGGGACATATCTTAATTTTTTTTAGATTTTTATAATAACCCGTTTAGCTATGTCGCAATACTAATTTTTGAAAAATTTTCTAAAATGATTTTTTAAATCATTTTTTTGTAGTACGTGAACATTATTTATAAAATCCGAAAAATATACGTTCTTATGTGAAAAATTCTTAGTTTTCTGATGGAAATATTGCCGACCCATTATTAATTTAAAAAAGCACTGAAAAATCTAAAAAAAATTGAAAACTTGTTTTTCATCGTGAGCCTAAATAGTTACATTAAAAAATAAATATTTTTTTGAATTCCTTGAATTTTTTTACCTACTAGATAAGATTTCCAGACTGGGACAGGCCATACTTTTAATGTAGAAAAATTAAATGTAGAAAATTAATGTAGAAAAATTAAAACCAATTTTTTATTGTTTTAGCACTTTTATTGTAGAGAACTGTTCAGACGTAGAAAATTTACTTGCATGAACGTATCCTAGTTGTGAATTTGAAGGTACAATTTTGTGGAAGCTTTGCGTCCCTTTGACCATGATCGCTTGAAAAAATCGGGATTCCAAAAACTTTTTTACATCATCATAGACGTTGTTATTAACAAAAGCAAAATCAACGTTAGATGCCCACTCAAATAAATCGGACGGAGTTAAAATTTGCTGACTTGAACCCATTTGTAAACTAGCCCGTGCTGCAAGACGCTTTACTGTGCACAACACAAGTGCTAAAACAATGAAAAAATTGGTTTTAATTTTTTTACCAAAAGTATGGCCTGCCCCAGTCTGGAAATCTCATGTAGTAGGTAAAAAAATTCAAGGAATTAAAAAAAATATATTTATTTTAATATGACTATTTAGGCTCACGATGAAAAACAAGTTTTCAACCTTTTTTTTTAGGTTTTTCAGTGCTTTTTTAAATTAATAATGGGTCGGCGATATTTCCATTAGAAAACTGAGAATTTTTCACATAAAAACGTATTTTTTTCGGATTTTATAAATAATGTTCACGTACTACAAAGAAATGATTTGCAAAGTCATTTTAGAAAATTTTTCAAAAATCAGTATTGCGACATAGCTAAACGGGTTATTATAATCGCTGCGCGTTTACTTGGCGCGAGACACTACCGCGTCTCTTGATCTTTAAAAAATTGAGATATGTCCCCTCAATATATGTGAACGAATGGCGAAGTTACGAGGCGATCGAACACCCTGAGGTACAAAGTGTGTTTGGTTTCGGAAGAATATGACCCATAGTTATTTTTTTTAGCTTATTCAATATAATATACACTTAATATCAATAACATAAATTAGAACTATAGAGTTTATTATATATCACTTATTTTATTTTGTTTAATAAATTCAGCTTTTGGTTTTATTGTGACAAAAGATTTGTGCATGTGGAAATAAAACATTATTTTGTTATGAATCTAGATCACAATTCTGAATATGCTCGGCCACATTGCGATTGCTATGAAATTATGGGAAAATTTTTCAACGCACAATCCATTTTTAAATTTCACTCACAGTCAGACAGATTTTTAATTAATTCTGACCTCTGCAACGAAAGTACGCATTCGTATAACGCATGCATGACCGTAATAAACTCTGCGCCGCTTTCAATTTTGTCGTTTACGGAAAAGGAATATTTCCAAACGTTCGTTACGCATTTATGAAACCCGTCACGGCGCCACAGCGAGATAACTGGATTCAAGGTAGAACGTAAATTACTTTACCGAAACACGCTCCTGTTTATCAAATCACTGTCCACTTATCTGATTTTATTTATTCGCAAATAGAAATTTTAACGTTACCTATTTTTTAATAAACAGATTTTAGTTTATGTAGAAGTTTTTCCAAATGCTGATTGTGTAGTATATATTAGGTTCGACTATTTATATATATATATTTTTTTTTATTTTAAATAAGTTTGGAAATTACTGGCGAGTTATTAAATTGCTTATTTATTTGTGCTGATTTTGAGAACCAAAATTAATTAACTCAACTTAAAATTAATTTTGTTTATAGATACATGAATGTCTCGTTCATCGATGAAAAAGTATGAAATAAAATATTTACAATTTGCAACATAAATTACCAGAAAAATTTTACTGCAGTTTTACGTCAATAAAAACTCGCGAAACTCGACTCGGTTATGCTAGTACAGAAAATAAATAATGCTTTTTGATCTTTTTCCAGTTGCTGCCATACATAGAATAACGCAATATTTTTCTTATATACTTATTTGATTTGATCCGCTCTTTTAAATTTAATAATGTTAATCAAGATAAATATAGGATGTCAGCTCTTAAGACTTAAAACATATCTCTATTACCGAAAAAAATCTATTCTATTGATTATTATTCACAGATATTTAAATGCATATTAGATAATCGTTTATTTCAGCTCACAACCAAGAAAGGACTTGGTTTACAAAAAACTCTTTACACACACATCCTTCCATACCATTCTCTTATTCTTAAACATTATCCTAATTCTACTATACACATTTACAACTTTATGTACATTATATCACTAATACAGACTAAATACCTACATTTATGTCGCCCTATCCCTCAAAACTCCTCTTCTACCCTCTCATTACCTATTTCCTTTTTCTTATCTTCCCTACCTCGTTTCTCTTTTTCTCTCCATAGTCTTTTCAAAATCTTTCCTTTTTCTATATCTAAATCATCATTATAAATTTTCTCTAAATTTTCTTTCTTTTTTATTCCTACCTATCTTAACAAAAACCATTTCTTTATTTCCTTACATTCCTCCTACTTAAATGCATATTATTAAAGTGCACAATGCTGAAATAATATATTAATATGTAACATATTATTATAATATAATTATAATATTATAATATTAATATATTATTAATCAAGAATAATTAGAAGTAAAATAAAAAATCTAAAATTATAATATCTACAGCGAGATAATCTTAATTAAAGTGGATTAATAACGTTAATATTGAAACAAAATTAACATGCATGATTTCGTAATAAATTTGCTAATATCGCACGTAAATCTAAAATGCATCGTAGAACTTCGAAAAAATTTCTATTCGACTATTACAGTTCTATTTTAAGAAATATCAGTGTATAAACAGTCGACTTGGGAAAGTTTTGCAAATTCCGTTGAGCTATGGAAACCTTCAATTTCAGAAATTTCTCTCAAATGAAGATGAAAGTACCTCATTTATTCGATTGATAGTTATTATATCTTTATTTTTGTAAGTCTTTTATAACAGTCTTCCAGTTAAGCTGGAAGATTAGTTTTTAATAGGCAATTAAAATTTTTAAATTCCCTGATCATCGTGCTATTTCAGATAGACATTTTATTAATGTTCGCATTTTCAAGGAAGATTATAATCGCGGTAAAAATGCAGTTCAATGCGGACAAATAATTTCCTAGAATTCTTATCTTCTTTTAACGTGATTCCATAAGTTTTCTTTAGTCCTTCACATACGCGTTTACGAAAATAGAATATATTATATTATGATAAATGATGGAACTATATGACAGTTTCAGGCAAGGGATGTAAATTATACAGAGATTGGGTTTGACAGCAATATTTATATCCCGTATGAGTTAAAAATATAACAGATGCTTCATATACAGAAAATTTCGTAAAAATTTTGTACTTTTATAATTTTACACATAATGACTTTTCTAATAAAAATTGCAATCTTTAAAATACTGCGCGCGCAATCCCGGTTTCTTTCATTTTAAGTCTTCACCTTTATTCTCTATATTTAGAAAAAAGATTATGCTTTCTTTATACTATTTTGATATTATACTTTAGATAAATTGTGACGTGCATAAAATTTAAATGCAAGACTTTGACGTGTCACTCGAAAGTTTATTCAAATTTATAGTCGTCGGTTATGTTGTGTCGTGGTAATTACGGCACATTAATTTATTCTCCCGGAAGCCCCGAATTGTCAAAATGTCTCTTATAATAATATAATGGTGTAAAGTCCCGCATCCGGAAATAGCCCGCGCTTGACTTTCACGAAATGGCAATCCGCTTACATAGCTTAATTATGAAACATGCCCGATCATATTAGCTATCTTAGCGCTCGTTTCTAAGGAACGGACCTACTTTTACGACGATCCTTAGTACATATTTGCCATTACGTAAAGCAAGATGGCAAGTATACGCATAAATTCTGTGATCCGGAACATTAAGCAGTGTTCGTGATCGCTCTTAAGGCAGCGGTAAAGTCTTGGCTCCGGTTCATAAGAAACTTTTCTCTAGAACATTGTGATATTTGCTAAGAAAGAAAGTCCTGAGTATATATATATATTAAGAAGTTAGTAAGGCTAGGTATTTATACATTGCAAGTGTCTTCTCGTTTTCAATTTTCTATCAAAAATATAAGACGTGAGCATATTGTAAATCATTTGTCCAATATCTGCGTGTAAATATTTGTTAAAATAAAACATGAGTTGCAGTTAATGCTTTGCAATAATTTAAAAAATATAATTTAAAAAAATTTATAAAAATCGAAATCTTTTTCAAAAATGTAATTTCTTTTACATAATCGAATAATTAAATTTAACATGAAACAAAAGAGAGAGCTCTTAATTATACAAAATTACAAATCTTTCATTGAAATCAAGTAAATTGAACAGAGAGACAGAGAGAGAGGGGGGGCGAGAGAGGGGGGAGGGGGAGGGGGGAGAGAGGGAGAGAGTCGTAGATAAACTTTAATGTTTGAGGAGATGTGAGTGGCATCTTTAAAAGCAAGAGAGCTTAGAGTCTCTAAACATCTTAAAACAGTTTTAAATACTAAAGTCTCTTAGTAGTTACTTAGGTGTCGCTTCTTGGCAAGTACGCAGTTCTGAGCACATCCGTAATTTATTAACATCAGGTCGCGCGACTAAGTGAAGCCGGTCAAACGGAATGGTCGAAGTAGAGCCCGTTTTGGAGAAATGGCGATAGGGACAGGTGGAGAAGCAGTGCGAGAGAGTAACATGGGTTACGTCGTCTGTAACATTCGTCTTGTCGTGACAAGGCAGCAAATTGCTTTTGAGAGCGTAAATTAATGTCCACAACATACATATCTTGCATATAACCACGAATCTTCCGCGTAAGAAGATATTCTGTCCGAAGCATATATCGATCTTGACATGTTCGTGAATACATTGCTCATATGGATATAATGGCATAATCTGCACGTCCAATTTGATGCTATTAGATTTTTTGCATGGGATGCTATTAAACAAAAAATCTATAGAATTCCAATGACGTTAATTCTTTACAAAAAAGAATCATTGAAACATGTGAAACAATTACCAGTGCTGCTCTGTCCATAAAAAAAGAGAGAGAGATACTACATCTGTGTTCATCATTTTAAATAAAATTTGTAATTATATTAGAATTTTCATAGTTTTTAGTAATAAAATAGTTGAAACACACTATTAATTTATTTGTTACAATCTGATATTAATATTTCTGACACAAAACGCTTGCATACAGGGGCGTCATTACGTTTTTTCGCGAGCCCTGGTCAGCCTGGGGCCAGGGGGGGGGACAAGTTGAATTTAAACTAATTAAGTGAAAGGTAAAATTGAACAAACTCAACAAACAATAAATAAAAACAATTATAATTTATTTCTTATAAGTAATGGCGAATGTTTGCATTCTTAAGTTATGCCTGCTAATAAAAATATTTAATAATACATCAATATCTAAATCTTCGTGGTATATATTGATAATATGTATATTTAAAACTAGAATCATTCAAATCTTTTCTGGAGCATTATAGAACACAAGTAATTTTTTAATCGCCGGAGAGTTGAAAAAGAGCGCTCATTTGTGCAGGAGGAACCGGGTATCGTCAACAATAATTTTACTAGTTTTGTACTCAGAAAAAAAATACCACGAACTGCTGGTTTCTCATGCAGCCATTTTAATTTCAACGGCGCAAATTTCAAAAAAACCTTTTTATAAATAAAATAAAAAAACCTTTTTTCGGAAAAAATTATTTTATCTGTAGATTTCGAGGCATGGAATTCCATGCCTAGACTACAGTAAGGCCTGGTTTTGACCATGGCTACCAGAACGGTAATGACGCCCCTGCTTGCATATCTCTAGAGGAACTCTCTTACTTATTTTAAAGTACTGAATTAAGTTACGATTAATTTTGACTTTAACCCTGAAATCTCTGTATATATACAGAGTTTTCTAGGAGGAGGTATTCCTGAGATTTCAAGGTGATTGTTTTTTTAAATGGAATCACATGATTTTCTTTGCCATATAAAAGTAAAGTTGCCAAAAAATCAATAGTTTACAAGATATTTCATATTTTATTCTGACATATTTTGACATGAAATATAAAATATCTCGTAAACTATTCATTTTTTGATAACTGTACCTTAATACTTTTATGCATAGAATAGTGGGATGAATCAATTGATGTGAGGAAAACACATGGTTGCTTTTAAAAAAAATATGTAATTGTATATTGCAAATTGAATAATTTATTTTTGAAGTAATTATGTGTTTTGCTCACATCAATTGATTCATCCCCCTATTCTATGCATAAATGTATTAAGATACAGTTATCAAAAAACAAACAGTTTACGAGATATTTTATATTTCATGTCAAAATATGCTAGAATAAAATATGAAATATCTCGTAAATCATTGATTTTTTGATAACTTTACTTTAATACTTTTATATGCCAAATAACTGGAGGAATTACATATATAAAAAAATCATGTAATTCCATTTAAAAAAACAAACGTCACCTTGAAATCTCAGGAATACCTCCACCTAGAAAAAACCTGTGTCTATCATAAGTCGTCCCCCTCGAAACAGAGTAAGTTTTATTTGAAACATTTTTTCGAATAACGAATAGTTCGGAAGATAATCGCGTGTATTGATTAATATGGCCCATCCTGTATATACAGGGTGGTTCCGGACATTTGCGACAAACTTAAAGGGGTGTTAGATCTCGGTAAATTGAACAATTTTTGTTAAGTAACCCGTGTCCGGCGAGGTGCTAAGCGTCGTTTTTAGCCTTGTTGAACGCTGTTTGATTTCTGTATGATTAGATTAGAATAACAAAAATCATACGTTTTTAAATTTTATTTTGTGTATTTTATAACATCAAATGTTCAAAATTGCGACCTGCAACCTCAATACAAGCATTGCATCTACGATGCATTAACTGACGCACCCTCAGAAAAATTTCAGGAGTATCGCGAATCACATCACATTCGTTCGTTATTCTGCGGATGAGCTCATTTTGGGTATCGACAGGCGTCGTTTACATCAAACTTTTGACATGCCCCCATAAGAAAAAATTAAGGCACGTCAAGTCAAGAAATACACAACCGTCAACAATGTTCAACAGAGCCTAGCGCCTTAAGGAG
>NJRL01000009.1:684907-728911 GCA_003063815.1 Aphaenogaster rudis | reverse complement strand
AAGGAGTCCTCACTTCAAATTACTACATTCAATTTAAATTTTTAAGTACAATTCTGTTAACAATTTAAGACTAGAATAAGTACCATTAATTTATAAGATAGGCATTCGCTTTTTGTGATCTTGCTTTATGACTTAAATCAATTAAACATAGATTTCTTATTCATTAAAAAATATTATTAAAACTTGTTTTGGCTTAAAAAAGTCGAAACTTTTCAGATTTTCAGTAAATTAATAAACATGTAATATTTGATAAGGTTTGCAAAATATATTATATTTTATAGGCCACTTTTTAATATAAAATTTCCGATTGTTTTAGTCTACTCTTTTTAACGAATAATCTTTCTAATTCATATATAATATCATCTAATTCATTATAATTCATATAATATATTAGCTAATCGGTTGAAGCCAATAGGGAAATTATGTTGTGCTTTCTGACGTAATTTCTAACGAGGAGTATACTTGCAGCGGCATTATAGAAGTTTTCGCATTCGATAAAATATCTCTCAGCCAATGCCGTCGACGTCACAACGAAAATGCATTTTGTGGACGCAATTTATTTCGATTGTGGAGGGACTCCTTCGAAGCTGAAATATGAAAACTTCTGCCGCGTCGGAGCTGCGGTACTCTCGAAAGAGGAGATTGCCCCAGAGCGATCAAGATATAGTTTCGCAGCATTTATTGCATTCCTCCAAAATAAAAGATTCAAATTCACGTGCTAGTTTTCTCGGAAAATATAAATGTAAAATGCATTATTATTTCCCGAATTCCTTTTTGTTTACTAGTTTTAATCATTAATGTAGATTGAAATAAAAAGTTTATTAATCAACTTTATACTTTTATAAAAACATGAAAAAGAAGAACCCTTTGAAGAAGAGTCAGAGCTCTTTCAATTATATTGAAATTCTGAGAATGAAATATTAACCGTAGATATATATATAGAGATATATAGAGAGATATATATAGAGATCGTTTTGTTTTCAAACAGCTATAAATCAAACAAATCTTATCAGCTTTATTGTTCATGGACTAGTACAAAACCATCTAACTTTAAAAGGGACAGAAAGAGAGCAGATAAAAGGGAGACGGCGGGTCCGAAAGAACGATACCGCGAACGTGTCGCCCAATTTTTCACAGTGCTCGCTGACTTTCCCAGTTTCCACGACACGCGATGATAATCGCGGCGCAATCGCGGCGAATGAGAACTGACTGGACACATTGTCTCGTGGTCGGAATGCGAATTATTGTGTGTGTAATATAGAACTAGCTTTCTTGCGGCCGGCACTCGGTGCGATATCAGAGCGTAAGTTCATCTGCGTTCCACTTTCGCTCGGAAATTCCGGAAAATATCCTGCGCGCGACGCGACAGCGGCAGCCGTGCGTTGCATACGAAAGAGCCACATTACGTACCGACATTACTGCTGGTCTTTCGAGAAACAGATTATGCGGGGGCGAACAGAACAATAGGAAGTGTACTCCGCGCTGTATGAAGTACCGCTTCGTTGCGCATGTACCGGAAAATATACAGTTCCCGTGAGGAACGAAATTCCACGTGGCTCACGCATGGTGCCATCGCATTTCCTGTCGTTCGTGCTTGCATTTGCACGCGCATGATAAATTTCTGATATATCGTCGGAGTGCAGTGCACAGGATGTTTTCGCCGGTGGACATAGCGGTATCTTTTGAAAATGTTCAAAAATGAAGAAGAAGATAAAAGAGGTAACAAAGATACGAAGCGTTTGCAATGGTGCACAAGCGAGTTACGCTCGTGTAACACTGTGTTAATACAATAATTTTAATAGACAGAGTCTTTCTAGTTACGTTTTGTTAACCGCTGTTTATATAGCGCTTGTTTAGCATGTAGCTAACAGTAAACGAGTTAACGCGTTATTTATTTGCATTGGAAACTTTGTCGAACGTACTATTTTTATGCACGACTAGTAAAAATGTGTTTTTAACATTCTTACTTTAATAAAAGAAGCAACCTTATTGTAGAATTCTGAATTACGATAAAAAATACGAAAGAATGCAAAAATAAAGTATTAGTTAAGAGATTACATAGTGAATTACTATCGGTGATTTGCGGATTTTGATTAACGAAAAGTGATACATATATAAGCAGGTAATTTATCTTGACATATCTTTTCATACGAGATATAATCACATTAATGGTGAGTATAAGCGGGCAATTACACAGCTCTCTAGCTATATGATGTGTAATTTGAACGAAACATCTCTAGTCATACGCAAGAGCGAAACTTGCGAAACTCACAACGAAATTACTTGTACAATGAATGACCGTTATCGAAATTTCATCGTCAGATGAATATAAGAAGACAAAAAAAGGAAGTTGAGTGAAGAGCTTTTAAATTAACCAATCGTGCAATTTTATTTGCCGATAATTGCCTAGTGAATGGTGCACGGAAGCGAAAGAAAGGTACTTTTAAATTCTGCTAATTACCGAAGCCCGTCTTTCTCTCCGTTCCGGTGCGAAATAATATAGAGTTGTAAAAAATCTGTGTCGCGAAATATTGAAACATGTAGTGAGCTGCAATGTTCTATACTCGCTCGATTGTTTCTAATTCAATTAGTACTAACAGTTATTAACTGAACGATCCTATTTCTATTTCCCTATCAATTGCATGCGCTTTATTTGAGATTTAAGCAAATATATGTATATTACTCACTACTTGTTAAATTAGTCGTTGATCGATTACATGTTATTACTCGTTTTTCTGCATTTATTTCTTTTTTTCATAATATTTAATTATATAAGATTATTTCGTATAGATTCCAGAAATATATACGTTAACGCAATACAAGAACGCATGAAGATTTACTGAGTAGGTATTCGATCTTATCATATATCAGTTTTCAATTATTATTTAATTTTGTTAGTAATTAAATATTAATTATCATACGCTTTATCTCAGTAAACTTTTCTTAAAACGATAATTTAATAAATTAATATTTGTTAAGGATATCGTTTTTAAAAACAGCAACATGTTACCGAAAGAATTTATTAAACGAAATGCTTGTATACAAATTCGGATTTTGAGTATTCGCAAAAGATTCAAGGGATGCTTTCAATATAATTCGTTTTTAAATCGAGCCATCCATACGTCGTTCCGTTCCCGCAGGGAAAATCCGGAGATTCAACACGATTTGATTGATTGCACTCCCTATCTATGGGAAACTCGCGGCGACATATACGATATGCAAATGTGACACGCGTGACATGTCGTGACGCATTACATAAAAATAGGTTAATCCATTACATACTGTTGGCCGGTGGACAGGGACTAGCCTGACATTTTTTCCCGGGACGATAGCCCGTGTAACGGGCTATTTCCTCCACGAACGTTACGAGATTTTATGGGTTAACGAAAAGCGAACGTGGACGGCACCCTAAATTCTTTCTACGATGCTCTGCGAGTCGCAGATGAGAACGCATGGATAAAACAGGGCTTGAGGGTGCTTGACGTGAAATGGAAAAATATTTTCCGTAGACTCTTCTGCCAACTTGTCTTGCTTCCCTGATCGTCTGATAATTTTATTTAAAAAATAATGGATTGTAATTTATTTTTAAAAATATTAATAAATTTATGTAAATTAGAAATAAATATTAATTATGTTAAGATTGAATTTACTATAATATATTTACTGAAGATTTTAAATAAAATATAGCACAATGCAATAATCGATTAAATGCAATAATTAATTATGTACGAGAGAATGATCAAATAATATTAACAACAGTATTAAACGTGTCTGTACAAATTACTTTACTATATTTAAAAATGTCGAGCAATTTTTAGAAAATAGATAATAGAGAGAAAACAGAAAATATGATAAAGTGGAAAATTAGAACAAGCAATTGACTTAATAGAAAAATATTTTTTAAAAAGAGGAATGTGTTTGTGAAAATCTCTCTGAAAAAGAAAGTCTGCTTGTGATAAGAAAATATTTCTGTACTGAAAATAGCATGTATCGCCACGACGCAAAAGGAAGTAAAAACATGGCGAAGGAGGGTATCCAGTCAATTTTTCCGCATCATATAATGATAACAGGTTTCTCGCTGCCATAACCGCTACGACGAGAGAAGGAGAGACAGGAAACGAGGAGAATTTGTTGTTCTAACTCCGAACTGTGAAGACTGATCTCGCTCGTGCATCAAACTTCAGCTCGATCGGGCCTTTCGTGCTCACCGAAACGAAATGCCAAACTTTGATCGTCCTTTTCGAGCCTGTCTTCACTTTCGCCTCGAAATGTCGTTTAAATTGCCCTGAAAATTACGCGATATTTTCGCTACGGCGCGGCGGAGCTATGAATTTTTGACAAACGGTCCGCTCTGATGACAGAAAATAGGATTTATGACGATATATATGACGATGTCGATACATTGACGATAGTTGATTACTTCCATCTCTCGACTGTTTGTCTAAAAACAACTTAATTGCGAAAGCTTTTTGCATACAGAAGAGATTTGTTTCGACACTACTAGCTAATTTTTAATTTAAATTAATATATCGCGATTCGCGACCGGGATTTGGTCCTACTAAAGTGTATGAAATTAATTTAATGTAAAGAATAATAATTAATGTAAAGAATTTGTTGCGAAAAATTTTACCTCAGCCAGGATTTGAAAATTGGCCAGTAATGTCGAAACAAATCTCTTCTGTAGTTTATTATTCACTGGCGAAGAATATTCTATCTCTTGTTTGTTCTTTTTGAATACAGTTTTCAGGCATATTGAATGGTGCTGATATACTTAAAGAGAATTGAGATATACGAACGCTGTGAAAACGGAACAAAATCGATACGTGAATACCAGTTGTTGAACGCAGATGCATTCTCGATTTAGATTGAATAATAAAAAGAATATTGTTATAATTCTCCTACGTTAAAACTTATCGTTAAACATTTACAATGGAACAAAATCGGGCTAATAAAAAGAGCGCGGTTTCTATCAAACCTATTGAGGTAAAAATTGAAAGAATTATCATCAATTTTTACATCTACAGAGCGAGATAAAAGATGGATGCATCGTTAACGGAACGAAAATCAGTCGCTTTTACTCTTTATTATTTAATTTGCGAAAACGCGTATCGAGAAATACAGCAATCGCCTGCCGAAAAGCGCAATTGTTATGACGCAATGATGACAAATTGTCGGATGCAAACGAACAATTAATCCCGCCAGTATAATAAATAAACGTACTCACAGTCCCGGATGCGCTGTCGCCATTTACCCGCTGCTCCGTCATTTCGGACGCTTTTCACATGGACGCTCATTCACTCACGGCACGACTACGAAAACGCGGCCATTATTGTATACACTAGGCTATTGTCTCGAGTTCGGCTTTTGCCTCTCCTTTTAACCTTGCCGAAAGAACATAGAAGAACAAACGTTAGTCGCAGATTATCATGTAAATACGCATACGGTATGTCGGCTCGTTACGTACCATTATGGCGGCGTGAGTAGATGTGGAAAGGTATGTGTGAGAGGCCATCCGCTTAAGAACTTAAACGGGCTTGTCTTACCCCAATTAACGCAACATCACGCTCGCCCTTCTTTTCGCTCGGTCCTTAAATCCTTAACGCGTGAAAGATTCGACAGTGCCGGTGATCGATGATAATCGATACGCGACGATAAATCGATGCTGATCGCGGCTTGAATTCTAGTCTACCCTGAAGTTGGGCGTGAATTATAGATCATTCAGGGTGGGCTCTATCTTATACTAAGGTAAAATTTTTGATTTACGTTATAAGGTAAATGTCCCAGTGACCGGACACGAATCTATATCCGGACACCAGGGTTGGGAAGTAACGCGTTACACTGTTGGAAAATTTATGTATTTTTGTGAAAAAATTTGCTGGTTAAAGTTTTTGTGTTAAATAATCAACACATTTATATGTGTAAATTAAACACATGTCTGCTTTGTTAACTGAAATTAACAAATATAAAATATAAAATTATTGAAATGATTTTGAAAATATGTTAAAGTAACACAATTTTCACGTATTTATTAATTGTGTTAAAATTTACAGAAAAAAGTGTTGATTTTATTCTATAATAGAAGTGGGGATGACTGCGTGTTACTCATTACCATTCTTATATGAAAAGAACATTTCTTATATGTTAATTTCATCATAAAAGTTATGTTAATTGTACACACAATTAACTTTAAATTACGATTAAAATTACATTTTTTTTCTGTTGAAATATTAACATGATATCAGTGTTACCATTTAACACGTCTATATTATGTTAAATTAACACAAAAATTTGAGTGGACCGTTTGAGACATGTGATTTATGTTAAATTTAACACACATTTTCCAACTGTGTACTTGTAACGCCGTTACCGTTACAGTTACTTTTTTTTAGTAACGAATTGGTAACGACGTTATATTTTTTCATTAGTAACGGTAACGCAGTTACATTTTGTGGGTAATGGTAATGAATATAATCGTTACTTTGTACATGTATAATACATATGTTTGGAAAGGGCATAAGCGAGTTTTTAAAAAAAGGGAGCGTTATGTTTGATCGTGTTGCGATTAATCACTATAGATCTCGCGTTCAACTAATCAATGAGCAATATAGACAGTCAAATGTCATTCTAAAAAAAAATTTAATTTACCGAAAAAGTAACAGAAATTGTAACGACTCGTTATATTTTTAGTTACGATAACTGTAACAAGTTACTTTTTCCAATGGGTAACGACTAACGGTAACAAGTTACTTTTTAAAAGTAACTTTCCCAACTCTGGCGGACACTTACACGGAAAGAATGGTTTACTGAAATATTAAAAAATTTGGCCAGATACAGATCTAAAAATAATTTTGTTGGATCATCAAAATAATTACACAGAATGCCCAAAATAGTTGCTAGAATATCAAAACTTTTTGCAGCATTATCATCATGTTTGAGTGTCTTACATAGTTACTTTGGATGGTCTAACAAAATTATTTTCAGATCTGTGTCTAGCCAAATTTTTAGATATTTCAGCAAAACTGTTCTTTCTTACATAATTGTAAACTTAAATATTTAAAGATTACAATTAAAATTTAATATTATAATAAGGAAAGCATTTTAGATTAATAATAATAAATTCTTATGTAAGTGTCCGGATATAGGTTCGTCGTGTCCGGTCATTGGAACATTTACCTTACATGATTGTTCTAGATCGAGATCTGATTTGACGAAACGGATGTAATTAATGCGCCTCGACGTCTAATTAATATTCACAACGAAATATATTCTTTTCTTCAATCGCTTTTGATATTTATGTCGATGAAAAACAAAGTTTAGAAAATTTATGTAATATAAATTATAAATAAAATATATTCGAAAAAGGAGCTACAGTTATTTATGGTTTATTGACTCTGTCAATGTTATTAATGCGCTGTAATGCTATCTAAATCAATATGTTCAAACCTCGATTACTCGAAGTATCATTTTTCACGCGAAAATAATGGAAAATATAATAAATTAATAAATATAACATTTATGTGTGCAGCCTGTCAGATATTTTCAATGTTTGTTTACGCGCGAGATGTATTATTTTTTATTAAAATGCTATTACTTCCGGATATTTAAAATTAACATAAAACAAAATGCGCGCGTGAGATTCGTTGCTATTTCAGTGTTACATCCAATGTCGAAAAATCCCAATTTATCATTTATAACCGCTACTGTTCGCGCGTGTGCACAGCACACGTAAACAGCGGATAAAAAATTAACGATTAGCGAGCGAAATGAGATTAATTATCCGATGGACGGGAGCGTGAGCGGCGTATCGCGCGTCACTCACCACCGTGAAAGATGCATCGTGTGCCTAATTGAGCATCGAGAACATCGTTCGAACAGCCGAGCGCGTTTGATGTATTAATCGCATTAAGACACGCGGCAGTGATCGGCCGTCGTTATTATGTTCGAGTTACGTTGAACGCGAGAGCAACACGTAGCGATCGCGATTTTATTACGATGCTCGCGCGTCACCGGCGCGGCGCGTCACGCGGCTCGACGGTTTTTTCGTCTGACTCGCGCGGTATCACTTCCGGTGAATTGTCGTCAGTCAGTCCCGCCATGCGTTTCGTGTTTCGTTGCGAGGCGACGACACGGGATCGCGTCGTGTTTACCCGATCGAGACTCACAAGCATCTATCAATAGTATGGACTGCGCTCAGGTTAGAAAAATATGACCGGTTGAAAAAAGAGATAGTGACCGGTAGAGGTCAAGCTCTGTCTCTTTTCTCTGGCCGGTATTCATAGGGCGGTATTCATAGTCGGTTCTTATGTTTAAGATCGTCTTAAGTACAATCTTAAGATGTCGTAAACTAATCACAGAGCCGTATTAGCGTCTTAAGACGTTACTTAAGACGGTCTTAAAATAAGAATCGACTATGAATACCGGCCATAGTCCGTTCTTATTTTAAGATCGTCTTAAGTAATGTCTTAAGACGCTAATACGGCTCTGTGATTGGTTTATAGCGGTGTCTACAATGAGATTTTAAGTCGTAAGACTTAACATATCAACCAATCACTGTTGAACATTCTAAAAGTAAGATCGCAATTTTTGATTGCGATTGGTCGATATGTTAAATCTTACGACTTAAAATCTCATTGTAGACACCGCTTATGACATCTTAAGAGTGTACTTAAGACGATCTTAAATATAAGAACCGACTATGAATACCGGCCTCTGTCTCTTTCTCTTTCTATTGTCTGGCAATACAATAGAAAGTACAGTCCTTTACAGCCTCTGGGTGGGGACAAAAGCAACCAATAGAAGCATTAGAAAGAGAGAGCAATTGACCTTTACCTCGTTCTTTCTTTGTCTAATTCTACCGGACACTTTTTGAAGGCTTTCATGTATAGGAATCGCGTAGTCCATACTATATGTCGATGCTCATAAGAGAAGGGCACGATGTGTTGTCGCTGAGATCTGAATAATACTATTTTATTTGGATTAAGCATAATAAATAAAAGCTGGTGGAATAGCGGCATTTAAACTCCTAGGAGGCAACAAACGGCTGCCGACAATCCAAACAGCTGATGAGATACCCCAAACGTTTGGCACGACATGCCAAACAGCACTAAGGAGCTGTTGGCAATAAAGAGGGA
This sequence comes from Aphaenogaster rudis, assembly GCA_003063815.1. Lineage (NCBI taxonomy): Eukaryota > Metazoa > Arthropoda > Insecta > Hymenoptera > Formicidae > Aphaenogaster > Aphaenogaster rudis. Next base: position 719,780 of record NJRL01000009.1, on the reverse strand, counting down.
CAGGCTGAGAACAGCAATCGGCCTTCTCACGGGACATGTGACCCTCAGGGCCCATCTACATAGACTCGGTCTTGCCGAGCAAAAAGACTGCCGGTTATGCGGGGAAGAGGGCGAGGACAGCCTACACATCTTATCCTGCTGCCCTGCGCTTTCTTGTAAAAAATACAGGGCCTGGGGCTTTATGTTTCTGGAGCCTAAGGACCTGGAGGAAAAGAGGGTGAACAGTCTCATCAGCGTAGTGCACAACACCGGGCTGGGACTGACAACTTAACCTCGAAACCCAGCGGGAAGTCACAGAGAAACTCTTTGGATCTAGGTGACGTTAGGGCCTATTCTAGCCCCACCCGCTCCTTACAACAACTACTACTACTACTTACTACTACTAAGCATGATAAATAAAGGTGTTTAGCACAATCTTAGCTGCTTATGGCCCACAGGTGTGGACGGGAGGGGGAGTAAGTGGTGTTGATGTTACGCATCCTGGTAATGTCGGATAATTACCTTTATCTGATTAATACAATGTTGTATGTTATTCTAATACACATATTCTGTGTAAAGTAAGCCTTTGGCTTATAAAAATTCATGTTTTCGTTTGTCTTCCATTGTACTCCCTGATAGCACAGAAAGGTTTCTGCAATGTTGCAGGGACATAACATTGAAATATTAAAACTGTTACAGGTACGTTGCGTAATGTGTCTGAAACGTTTCTGCAAGGTTGCAGCAACGTCAAAATGTCCGCTTCGGTCCGCAAGAAACGTTTCTTAAATATTACGGAAATGTTTCTGGAACTTTTCGGTGAGATTGATACAATGTCCTCTTTGGTTTCATTTGTAATATTGCGGAAATGTAAAAAAAAAACGTATATATGCGGGGATAAATATTGTTAATAAAAAAACAATTTATTCATCATAAAAAGCTACTTTATTCATCATAGTTTTATTTTTATATATATTTATAAAATACAAATATATAAATATAAATTTATAAACTATATATATAGTAGAAATAGTCTTATTATTGTATCAGCGTCCGCTGTCTTCTGGATGTCTATTGAAAATGAAAATAATATGATAAAAGTCGAAGTCTTTATTTGAATAAATTAAACATCTCAGCTATTTATTATTATATTACTCTACTTTTGACCCGTGATACTCAACTTTTTATTAAATAATCATATATGTTACTCGAACCGTTTTAAAGACGTGTATGGTTAATTAAAAATTTCAGAAACCTAATCTCTTTTAACACAAAATGCACGTGTGTATTTTCTTATCGTAACGACTGATTAATAACTTTTTTATTAAAAATAACAAGCCATCGATATTTCATGTGACTTGTTTTCGTATTTTTATATGTTAATTATAAGTATTGTACATACCTTTGACGTGAAATATAAATCTTCGTTCGGCACTCGGTAGACCACGATCATGATCGTGCGGCAGACAAAGCTTACGTTCAGAAAACACAACGGTTGAGTGAGCGCTCGCTGCTATTGGTATATTCTTTTAGATTTCTCATGGATCTAAAGGTCCAATCACCGCAGCGACTAAAATATTTTGCGGCAATATGCGCTCGAATTAATTGAGAGGTTTCAGAAATCTCTCTGAAACCTTGCATTTGTATAATGTTGTAAAATACTACATTGCAGGAACATTTCAAATGTAAGGTTTTAATCAAGATGATTGCAGAAATACTGCAATTGCAATATTTAAAAAAAAGATGGTCTCAGAGACATTACAAATGTGATAATACACAATTGAGACATTGAAACGTCCCTGCATAACATAACTGAAACCTTCTGTGCTATCAGGGCTTACAATCTATCTTTAAAGACCTGTACCTTCTGCTATAATAGTCCATAGCACCTTAAAATTTAGTGGTAACCATATTTTGTTACATTATTTCGAATGCACTAGATTAGAATTTCATTTGCGCGACAACACATCGTACCCTTCCCTTGTCAGAATTCTGCGAGTGAGTATCGGGAGCGTCGAATCGAGCGAGTGTCGTGGCGCGTTAAATCAGCATCGAGTTAGTTCGCGGGTGCGATCGCGTGTAACGTTTCGCTAATCGGCGGTGTGCGCGCTGCTGCGACACGAGTCGGCATCCGTTATCGGCGCGCTGCTTATCGGGCGTTTCATCGCTTCGCATTATACGCTTGCCGAGTAAGATGTCAATTAGATGGCAATTAATGGTATTTGTTCCGCGGCTGTCGGATTTCTCCAGCGGTTCCCGCTAGATTTCGAACGTGACGTCACCGCCGGCGCTTCGGTATGAAGTTGACGCGATTCGAATTTTTCATGCGCAGAAATGTATCGAGCGCACGTAACGAACATGGACGTTATCGAACGCCAGAGGCGAACAGTCGTTGGGTTTCGTTTCGCGTTGTTTGCTTGTTTCGAAACGAGTCGCGCAAGTTTCGGTAATATTGCGTAAACGATTACGAATAATTAGCGCGCATGACCATAATTAGCTGCGTTTTTCCCCGATTGATCCGCATTCGCGCGTGTGCGTACTGGAAATAACAGAATAATTGCGACAGCTGTGCATTGATTGGTAAATATTTATATTTATTCGTCTCTCGTATCCTCCCCGCAACCATTTACTTATTCGTGCTGATTTAGCGTCATTGCGTCATAATGGTCGTGCTTTCACAAATGGTTAGGTTATGTCATCATTAATTTTAATTCTGTTATTAAATAGTTGTATAAATATTAACGGTAAAGTCTTATTTCAACAATTATTACTTTATCTTATTTCAATAACATGAAATATGATAATTATCACCAGTCTTATTTTGATAATTATCAATTGTAAAGACACTATAGAAATTTATTTTACGCATCTTTGATAATAATATAAGTATAAAAATTATTTTTATTTGTTTTTAGATTGAATTACGGCCTCATCTACCGCAGCCCTGTCCGACATCATTATGGTGAGTAATGAATTAGTGTGAAACTGTGAAATTGAAACCAAAACGTTGCAGTTTCATTTGCTAAATTTAAATTAGTTATTTTAATTTAAAAAGTTGGAAAAAATGTAAAGTTAAATAATATTAATATTATTTCGCGAGATTAATAGATACTTATTTGTATATAATGTATTTAAAACGAGATGTATAAAATATTGCGAATTTTTTCTAAATCATTTTATTTATAAAATTTGTCATAATAATCATCTAACTTATAAAATCATAATCTTTATATAATCTAATTTTATTGTACTGATTGTACACTACAGAAATTCGAGATGCTGTATTGTTAACTATTACGAACAAACTATTGTAATAAATCCCCCTGTTTACGATTTTTTTCCTTTTTTCCGTTCTTTTTCTATTCCGGCTTTGTATGCATACGTGCAATTCGCTAACGATAGTTGAACCGCAACAATCATTCGAAAATACAAAAGAGTGTACAACGGCGGGCATTTGTCTTTTTTTTATTTTGATATTCTATTGTCGCAATATCGGTTTGTCTTGTCGATTATATTTTGTCGTGTTTGAATAGGATATAAAAACTCCCGGAAAATAGGAAAATATAATTTAGAAATACATTTTATATTATGTTTTGAGTTTATATTCAAAAGAATTATCAAATCCATTATAAAGACATGTAGTGAAAATAATAAGAAAATACCAAATATATATACAAAATAGAAATGTGCATATAGTAAAAATCTAAAGATAGTAGACAAAAAGTATATTACGGAAATATGAGAGCGAGAAGAGCGACAGAGAAAGTGGAAACAGATATTTTGAATTAACATGATGAATCAAACTAAAACAAAAATCTAAAGTGTTAATTTACGGCAATTTACATAGAGAAGTTATATAAAATATTCTAAAATATATGGAAAAGTTAATGAGATCGTTAATAGCACATATTGTCCGAAGTGAATGTTAAGTCGTTATCCGAGAAATATTTTTTACGGCCGGAGAACGACTATATATATATTTAAAATTGTAAGTATAGCTACTATCATTATTTCTAATATAAATTATTATCAATATTTCTAATTGTTATATATAATTTTTGTAGATTTTGATTCTTATATTTAAAATTAATAAAACTTATTTTTATATATAGTGCTGTTGAAAATGGCGTCTACTAAATTTTAATATGAAAAGACAAATTTAATTTGAGTTTAACTTTAATTGAAATCTGCGCGTCAACTGATTAGTATACGTTCTCGCATATCATTCGCAAAAAGAAGTTTGTGGACATTCTGTATACATGGCACGCATGCGTTTGTACATCGCTCGCCTCATCAGCCTGATTGGCTCGTTCCAATACACGGAAAACGAATGTCGCACGTTTTGATCAGAGCCCATGTGATTGTCCACTGCAGAATCCGCGATGTCGATACCCGCCATTTTCGTGTTATCCGACTTTCCACACGCGCTGTATTTGCGTGTAACCGCGACGGGTACATTATGCTTATGCATTTTATAGCTCTCTCTCTCTCTCTCTCTCTCTCTCTCTCTCTCTCTCTCTCTCTCTCTCTCTCTCTCTCTCTCTCTCGCGGTGGTCTCATGCAATAGAATCTCTATGCTCTCGTACAGGTTGGTCAGAAATAGTCGGCAATCGATAGTAACGGTAGGGATAGAAAAGAGAGTGCCGGCAGGGTCGTGTAATCTGATGTTGTAATCCGTTAGTTATTCTGAAAAGCCGATCACATAATAATTACGTCGCCATTTGTTGGGAGCTTTATGTGAATGCATAGTTAATTACATCTATACACATACACACACGCGCGCGCGTGTGCACGCATTTGCGTTCTGTATAATTATTTAAAATTTATAATCGTTAGTTGTAATGCACATCGTATATAATGTGTTACAGAATGAAATGCATAATCGAGTGCGTTGCGTAATTAAAGCGATTATTAGCGGCAGCGCTGCCGCCGGCGATCGCGAAAGAAAATAGTTGGATATTATTCGTAACGAATTCCGTACGCATTAATACGTACAGACGTTATCCCGCTTAACCGATTAATTCGTGCAGCAACGACGGACGGTTTAATCCCGCTGGATAATGACCGCCTGCATGCGCGGCATGAACGTCTGGCGCTTAAAGCCGAGATGAAACTTCTGTGTGTAATTCCATTAATTGCGGCGTAAATGTGAGCCGCGAGAAATATCGTTACAGACCAAAATTTCTTTCTCGCATAATGCATTTTACATATGCGTGCGAGTGCAGTTTATACGGCTCTCAGATAAATATTAATGCATTAAAATGGTAGACATATTTCCCGCAATTCGGTTGATGCATCGAAATATGAGAGGTGACGTGTATTCTCCTCGAATGCATTTTACTCGAAAAGTAAAATTGGGAAAATATATCATAATTTGAAATATAATGTAAAACTTTGGGAGGTGTGTGTGTGTGTGTGTGTTAAAAGTACTGAAATATTATTCATTTTTAGAATTTAATAAAAATCTTTTGTTGCGTTTTTACACGATGGAAGAAATAATTAACGTACATTAATTATTCGCACATTATTTCGAATTCTATCTATACAGACATATATGAATTTTTTCATGATTATCAATTTTTACCATTATGTTAAACAAATACAAATCAGAATAATAAAATCATTAGCTTTGATATTTAGCCCTTTCAAGCAGCTGTAAAGAACTAAGTACGCTCGTCACATAGACATTTCTTTATCATCGAAGTTCAATTCTGGGATATTAACTATAATCTATGATTCCGCATGGTCCGCCGGTAAATCGCGCATTAGACCCCGAGAATCAGCCGAGCGATTTTCTAACTCTCTGCTCGGGAGCTCGCGAGCGTGATCGGAGTTAACTCCCGAACTCGGTGGACCGCGCGAGGCGATAAAACACGAGTAATATCCAAACTCGAGTATCTATCGGTGTTCCTTATGCCGGTCGAGTATGCGTGGTCGCGCGATGCATAATATTCCGTGACAAATGGCGGATACATGGATATATATATATATATATATATATACGCGGGGAAAGGATATGACGAGAACTGCGAAAAGAGAACGACGGATGTGAGACACGGGTTGGTATTTCTGCAGCATAATGAAATGATTATTCACACGGCTGTATGATAGGTATTGAGCAATTGTTCCACGTTCCACGATTATACCATCGGAATTGCGATGTATACATGTGTGTGTGTGTGTACAAGCCGATCGGATGAATCCACAACCTGCTGGGTAGGTATTACTGTATTAACCAATGGAGCCGGAGACTGTACGTGCTACCTGACCGAGAATTCCAATTTCGAAATCCGCGGCCCGTTCCTGTAACAAGATCAAAGTTAGATCGCGCCATCGTTGATCGTGCCGCAATTCGTGACCCCCTCGCAATAAGCGGTGCTTCTCCCATGATCGATTTGTTATTCATCCTATCAATAGGTTTGAGTGAAATGTATCTCTAGCCATTGATATCCGAAAACCACAGCGTTGCCATTTATTTCTGATTCTATGGAATAACAAAACGCTTAATTTATTTTATTGATATAATTATTGGTACAATTATCTTTGGTTTTTACGCATTTTAATTTTTCGTTTTCCTATTTTAATCGTGCAATATATAGAAAAAAAAATACAAAAGTTATTTCTTCAAATTATTCTGAATCATGCTTGATTAAATCAATAAGACTATTTTTTCGAGGTTGCCCGGCTTTACTCTATCGCGTCATCACGCTGGTTTCGCGGTAAAGAGGCGCCTCTTGTGCAACGGGCTTTTGAGTGCAACTGGAGAAGTGTCACCACTGAGGTTAAGCGGACGACGGTGACTAACGAAGTCGTAGTCCGTTAACAGTGTTAAGCGCGCAGCACCGCAATTTACTGTTGCCACCGCCGACAAGACCGGCCTATTTCCGACGGAGGCACGCTCTGTCATACACACACGCGTGGCATCTACGAATGTAGTTGTTCATGTATGGATACATACGGTAGTCGATATAACGTTTCGTGGCACCAAGGCAAGCTCGATAAAATAATGTATTATTACATAGTCGATTTCCTGAATTGGATTTATGACGGTCGCTCGGCATTTTCCCAAACTGTCCACCGGTGCAATGGCCCGTGAAATTGCTGGCAATGCTCTTAATAACAGCCATTATAAAGTAGAGTCATCTGCAATACTTGGTCGTAGTAATGCCGTTTCGTTCCACAACGGTCGAAAGAAGCGACAGCTCTCGACCAAGAATTTTCCCTCGCTGAAATCAAAACTGGGAATGCGGAATCATGAGATTAATGTCTCTTAAATGTTTTCTCCTTCATGATTATTCTATATTTCTTCAACATTCTTTTGTTTTAAGAATCCAGAGAATGACGCGTTTTTATTGAAGTCAGATGTTTACGAATAAATGAGAATATATAGTCCGAAAAATAATGTAATTTTTAATATTTTTAAAAATTAATTAAAAGTTTATTTAAAATTGAAAATTAAGTTTTTTTAACAATTTTACATTTTTTTATAAAATTATATATCTATATTTTTGTAATTCTATATGAGTTCTATTTGAAAAAAGTGATATAAGTGCATATATTTAAATCGTATTTATGATATACTTTTTTTTAAATAAATTAAAAAGAAATATATTTTATTCCTCGATTTAACAACAACCAACAGTTCGTTGAAATCAAATAATATTTAAAGTCAAAAGTCGTGTTCTCTCTTTAATTGAAGACTTATTGTAGAGCATTTATTATTCAATAAGATAGTGTCGCGAATTTATTGGTATATCTCAATCAATCCGCATCGACAATTTAAAAATTCTCTTTTGCTTTGTTGGATTGAATTCATTTTGATTGAAGTTTTCTCACGGTTTTTCAACACTTTGGTGAACCTCGATGGAATTGGAAGCACAATGGTCTTATCATTTTTTGTGATATAAAACATCGGTTATCGTACTGAAGTTTTTTGCTCATATTTGTTGTTTTTTAATTCTCTTTTATCAATTCTTTTTATCAGTCAAAATTTTTTTTGTCGGATCTTGAAAAGGAGAAATTATAAAAGACATCCTCAGTTCGTCTGTTCATGTTTCTCACTTTTATCTGTATTTTAATCGTGAATCCGATGTTATGTGCATGTTACATTGTAAGAGTAAAAAGCAATTGAAATAGAATAGCAATAGAATAATGTTGCATTTAGTTTCATATTAGATGTCTCGGAAAACACAAGCATCAATAAAGATGCATTTTTCTAGAATTTGTTACACTTGATTAAGTTTAAATATATTAATTTATAATAGATTGTAATATCGCAGTCGTGTATATTTAGCTTCAAACATGAATATGACGTATACATGTATCTATATGATGAAACATAAATGGGATTTTTTGTGGAAATTCAAGTCAAATGATATAAATTATAAGTGAATTCAGCGTGACATATCCGGTGATCTTCATTTATATGCCTCTTTAAGATTACATTTGAATATTAAATGCATAAGTCTAACTTCTATTTAAGCGGAACATGTAGCTCACGCGAAGATAATTCAATGCATATTAATGGCTTAATTTTGAGTTGTTAAGTTTGGCACTTGATTATTAGAATACTTTTACATGATATAGAGGAGAGTTGCTGAATGTGTACTGGTCGCCTAAATCGTACCTCATCAATATTTTATATTATTATTTAATATAAACAACATTTAGTAACAATAATATGAAATAAATGAAAAATGAGTAATATAGATAAAAATTAACAGGTTACATCTTATTTTGTGCGTGCTAACAACACTTTAAAAAATCAGGTACAACTGATGTTAATTTTTGATCAATTTATGTAGATTGTAGCTGACAATGTAATTATGCAATTTTATTCTGAATTTTTATATTTTCATAAAAGAAAGTTTATTGTAGAATATTTTACATTCATTGTATACATATTTGTAATTATTATAAAGTTTAAATCGATATTTTTTAAAAATCTATCAAGTTTCCTAAATCGTACCATCACAACGTGTCTACATTGTACCGGTAGAATTTAGGAACTTGTGCTTATATAATCGTGCTTATATGAATAATATAAGCAAATGTTAATTGCAAAAATGAAGCCAGTTTTATTTCGACGTTCTTACCTTTTTATTATTGTTATTTATTAATTATTAAATACTTGAAGCTTTTTTTGATAAATTATTAATAAAATAGGTATTAGGTAATGATTCCTTTTATTAACGTTATATTTTAAATTATTTTCATTCATAATTCGATACTTTTAAGGAGGTATGATTTAGAAGACCCACAGGTACGATTTAGGCGACCGATTGCCTAAATTGTATCTTTTGCAGCATGTTGAAAAATTTATAACAAATTAATTTGTTATTGGTGAAAGGGGTTAAACATGTAATAATAGATGCTTGAAACATCAAGCTACAATTTGCAACGTTTATTTGAGTACAAATCAATATTAAATGGAAAATATAATAAAAAAATAGCTTAAGTAGTACGCATTCGGCAACTCTCCTCTAGTTTCTAATTTTTGCTCAATGATAGCTGCCTTATAATGCATATACAGTAATATTCAACGTTATGATTTAGGAAACTATATAGCCATTAGTATAAGTTAAATGTGTGATGTAGGCATGGATTACTGTACAAGAAGTACAAGACAACGACTGAACTAAATTTAATGATGCATACATGGCGGGAATATATGCTGATGATAATGTGCACGATCTCGTAAAATATGCAAATACATCTCAATCGCGTCAATTACACTAGCCAACAATTCCATTGATTACACACGTGCGTTTCGCCTAATTATGCACTTTGCCTGTTGATGAGGAAACCGCGAAGCACTACAGAAACGAATTGATCGTAACCGATGTACGTTGGGTCATAACTTGTATTCTCGTACAATTAACCCACGTATGTAATGCATAATGAATTGCAGTTGTTGTTTCAGCAATAGTACAATTAGCGTAAGAGATCACGGTGCAGTTAGATTTTACGATCGCAAAGTTTAGGAACGTAATGTCACGTAATGTCGTTTAATCGCTATGCGATTCTGACACAGTCTTTGTCTTGTGTTGTGTTCTGGCGGATGAATGATGAAAATAGAATTATTGATAGAATAAAATTCATGTATCATTACGAAATTTAAGTATAATTTAAGTAATTTAATTTTGAACGAAACTACACACATACTACGTTTACGCGAGGCGTTACTTCTGTAGTAACTTACTCAAATTATCGTAACTTACGATAATTCACTCCACGTAAACGGGTTCAAATCGTTTACGCGGAGTGAATTATCGATAATTTAAGTAAGTTACTACAGAAGTAACACTCGCGTAAACGTAGTAACACACACACACACAATAGAGAAATAAATTTGTATTTATCAATATTATTGAAGAATCATATAGTAATCACAATTTGTGAACCAAGAAATTTTATGACGGCTAATTCGGTATAGTGTGCACTAACTTCTCTTTATTGTTAGATTTCTCTCCTCGTTTCTCTTCTGGATTATATTAGATTAAGTTAGCTTAAGTTAAGTTTCTCGAGTTTATAGAAAATATGATACAGCGGTCCATGAGTTTAGGGGTTCCTTATTAAGTAGAAGATTAAACAACGATATGGATACAGGCAACGTTATACTAATCCATATTAACGTCAATGTATTTTAGTTTTTAGTTCATCCATTGCCTTGGAAATATAATTTCCCTTTACAGATCTGTTTAGAAAGTAAACGTTAGTACACTTATGTATGTGCAGATTTAGCTGCTCAGTAAAACTTTAAATTGTAGAAAACATCGACATGTTTTAAAGAATAGAGAATTTGGAACTATCGTAATAATGTGTCCCGCGTAATTTTTTCTTTTGAAATAATTTAATTATAACAATAGCATTTTTAATGCTTTTTTGATAAGTTAACTATTTTTTGTTCCACAGAATATTTAAAAAAAATAAGAATAATGAATTATTAACATTTAATTTTGTTGTGCAAAATTATTTAATATGGAACAAAGAAAAGTTAAACAAAGAAATTTATTTTAATTATTTATATTATTGAGTTTATATAAATATTTTAAATATATTTAAATATTTTAAACATGTTAATAATGATGATGAAACAATCCACTTTTAATCCTCATTTAAAATAAAAAAGCGTCCATTAACATTTCCTACATTTACGGTTATTAATTTGCATTACGGAAATCTGAATAAATATTAAAAAATTTTTATATTATACGTATATTCACGTAAATACAGTGAAATAATACAATCTTGTGTGATAATTTCTATATGGTTCACTCTTATCCTGAAAATGAAAATGAATTATGGATACAAGTTTTCCAAAATGTCAACAGCGCGAGTTTCAGCAAATGAGTGAGCTTCTTTTAGGCTGCATTTTAAAAGTTTCTATAAGAGTAAAATAAAGTTTGAAATTAGGTAATTGATTGCCATAGTTTCATAATTTGAGTCGCTGTAAACACAGTTAATTAGTTAATGTGTTCCAGTAAAATTTATTTTGTGCTCTGTTCATCTCACGATGAACAAAAGTTAAATTAGAGAAACTACATTAATTTTCATGTGAGTAATTGTTTATTGGAATTAAATTGTAAATTGTACTATATCGTATAATCATAGATTTCAATATGATATTGTGCTTATTGATATTGTGAATCTCATATTTCCGGAAAATTAAAGTTCGAAACATTTTCTAATAAACTAATTTATACTGACATTTGTGTGTCCGAAAACTTTTCGATTATTCAGCAATGAATGCGAATCCTATATTGCTAAGTTTATTTCGAGTAACGCTGAAGTGTATAAATTACTGCAAAATATCCAGTAGCTATTGTGCCTGCGACTACAGTTTTTCTCGGATATGAATCCGTCTTCAGAACGTTAGAAACTTGGAGTGCTTTCTCGAGAATTGATTTATCATGATATGCAGCTTCGAACGTCGTAAACAACGTTATATATTTTTCGAGAGTACTGTCGACAATTGGAGAATTCACTAATCATGAATAACGAACGTGCATATCCATTTACTCTGAAATTTTATTATGTACATTTTTGCAACAATTTTGTAACTGATTTCAACTGTCCAATAAACATATTTTATACTTACTCAAGGTTGCGTAATGCAAAATAATATTCATACATATAAAAGATGTTTATAGACGCTCTTTTATTCTAGACAAGGATTAAAAGCGGATTGTTTAAAATTGTCATATGATACATTTATATTTATTTAAATGCAATAATATAAATAATTAAAATAAATTCTTTTGTCTTTAGTCTCCATTTGCATATTAAATCTATTATTGTAGTATTTATATACTGAATTTATCGATTTTTGCACCATGCTTTTATGCACATATAAATGGAATATTTATTCTTCTTTAAACAAATGTAGTTTTCCATTTCTACAGTCTATATAGAGTTGATAGCTTCGCTACGCGCGAGCAAGGGTTCGCACTCAATTACTTGCTACAGCAATAAAGCTTTATTGTTCTCGCGTCGGCATCGGTCCGGCATCGATGGCGGACGCCTCACGCGTTGAAAAATTCACGAGCGCGATTAATTCCCGTAGTTATTGTTCTCCCGTTTAGCAGGATTTCGGCGGTGGTTTCCGTTTCGTAACAATTGGCGATTCAGAGATTCGATGATCGGCGTGCTCGCCGTGCGCTTTAAAATCCTATCAGATTTATAACGTGGATTCCAATAGAACCGCGATACCTAACTCGAATGCAGGGTCATCACAAATTGGTATTCATATTGTGCACTATGTTCATATTGCGCACAAGACTATCATACGAAAAGACATTAATGGCAAGTTCTGAAACAATTAAAAATAAAAGAAATTGACATATGTATTTTAAACCAGATTCAGACTAAGCAAGCGAGTGCATACAAATGAATGAACAACTTATTTCAATGAGTGCGAACGGTGTCGCTGTATTGGATCCGGCTTAAAACAAAACGGCTTTTGCGTTCAGAAGTTAAACTTTCTCAGGCAAATCCAACTGCTGTCGATTAAACAAACTGTCGTTAATTGTTTAACGAGTTTTCACGTTTAGAATGTAATCAAGTTTGCTCCTATTTACATTTATTATTTTAATTAATTGCGAACTTGTTTTTTTAATATAGTTTTCTGAGTTTTTAAAAATAATTATTACATTTTATTTTGTTATTGTTTTAGTTATTAAAACTTTGGACAATTAAAAGTTGTTCCAAAATTCTCTTTCTATTCTTTCATTCTTGATTTTTGATTTCAGAAAATATCGATTTTTATCGTTCAGAAATTTTAACTGGTTTTAGAGGCGTGCTAAATGAATTTCTACACAAAGATATTTTATATATCAGCGATGGGCCTGTTCGCGAATGTACATACACATATGTACGTAGGCTGCACATACTCAGATTCAACAACATGAACATACTTGTAGAACAGTGAACTGGTTGCAGGTTTACTTCGAAAGCAACTGTTTGACGTAAAGTGGATTAACACAGAATTAGATACACACGTTCGAGAAGTGTATATAGACATTCCTGAAGTCCACCCACTTTGTCTCTTCCTGTCCCCTTTCCGCTGTCCCTCCGTTGCTAATTCGGTGGTAACCAATGAAACGTTGTTTACCTTGGATCGGAAATAGTACGAGCGATATGGGGTAATGGTCGTGTTATACGGTATCGAATTGATTTCTGCAGCGATTGCTACATGATTCTGCGTAATTGATTTGACCGGACGGGACGGCAAGCGTGAGCGGCTAGCCTCGGTGGATACCGATAAGATATTAGTCGGGTTACTGTAATTGTGCGGTGGAGTCAATCAAAATGCGATTATGCGCCGTCTTGTCTCTCCCAACCTACGAAACAATGCGCTTGTTTCCCAGGTATTGCCGCGGATGAGCGATAATTAATCTGGATGATCAAGTTCCCTGCTATCGATACGCTGACTTGCTTGCTCCTGGTTTGCGTTTGATGAATTTAACATATCATGGTAAATGTGAGCAATTGAGATATATCGATATCGTGATTATACATTCTGAGCGGTATGACTGGTTATTCGAATTAGTATTAAAGTATTAGTATAAAAATTTTAAATATTGTAATCGAAAAATCGTTATAGCCGAAACATGTTTTAAAATTTATATTTATCTATTTAAGTTCACGTTAGTGAATAATAAAGCCTAGAAAAAATAGATAATTTTTGTATAATAGCATTTTGTGTTAACTAATAATAATATGCATTGTAATCAAAACATGAGTAGTTAATTAATGTTTTAATTTATTCTGTCAATTGTTGACTGTAATTTGAGTAACATATATTTATTATATTTTTATTATATGTTAGTTGCTTACAAAATAATGTCTCTAATTATTTTTAATTTTTCTTCTTTTATCTAAATTTTCTTTAATCATGATAGACTGCATAGATCAAAACATTAAAGAGAAATTAAAAGGAATTTAATTCTTTTTAAATAAACATATTCTTTGCGTTTACTTCATGATACTCTTTGTAATAACCAACTCTTCAATTTAGCATAATGATTAAACCTGACGATAATTGAAACGTTATATAACCTGCTTTATATTGCATCGCCAATATATTGGTTGGAGCAAAAATAACCTATTTTAACGTTGCAATCGGATCTGTATTTGAAGGTTACTCAAATCGATAGGACATTATTTTCTTACGTTTTAATGATCTGTCTGGCTTGCTTTTTTTGGTGCAGCGAGATTAATGTTACAAAGAATATAGGATTCTCGTCTTTGCCATTCCAATTTATCAATGTTTTCCGCTTAGTCGAACATCTCTTGTTTTACACTCGAGGGCAAATTAATTTAACCACCTTTAATCATATCAGAGAAATGTATGAGAGGGAATAGCTTACAGAAATGTTTCTGCGGCTGACGTGCAACAGAGAACTAAGCGTAACGAGTATTGTTCGTCCGCTTGAGGAACAATAGGTACCCTATTTCATTCATCAGTCTACAATTACACGAAATTAATGGAAATGAAAATCGGAATCCGGTAGCGCGGTAACATAATGAATGTGTTATACACGTTAGGACACATTCACTCTTGTATTGTCGGCAATTCGCATGTTAATGCGCTATGCGACCCTTATTATTTATGACGTTTGAGTACAAAAACGTACGAAAAGTGCTACTTACTTCGTAATATGATGCATAATACTGTAATAATACTGTGAATTTATCTTACTGAATTTTGTTTTTACTTAATTTTAGTACGGATATCAACGCAAATATACTTTAATACTTGTATTTAGAGTTATCTGCAGATATTTTCTTTATAATCGATGGTGTTGCATGTTTTAACCATATACTCAAAATCAGTTCGATCAGTCTGCTTATTCGCGATAAGTTTTCTGGTATTGCCCTGCTTGAGAGGATTAAAAAACGATTGCAAGTTTGAGATGAGGCGTTTAAACGCAGGGAAGCTTATAAACTTTGAAATCCGATTTGTCACGAAAGAATTTTTCGTGATTTTTTTATCGGATGAAATCTTGGATACTTTGAGCAAAATAGAAATGCAGAAAAGCGAACAGCCAAGCATAAGTTCGTCTAAACTGTGTTAATTGTAGAAACACATCTAAATTGGTATACACGGTTTGGATATAAAGTTTTAGGACTACCTCTGCTAAAAATAAAGGAGTCGTTATACCTTCAATATTATTATTTATTTTTTAATATACAGTCCTTCTAACTACACAGAGTTTTGCGCGCTCCTCCAGCTTGTATAAGGCATTCTGAAAGTCCAGAACTGGGATGCTGTTTAATTGTCTTGTAAGGATGCGGTCCCATGGACTGTTTTCTGCGTAACGCGTATCGTGTAACCAATCATAGACGTCCCGCATTTTTTGTTACGCGGAATTGAATGTCCTTAGTGCACATGGTACATAAAACGACAGCAGCGTATCGCGTTTAACCAATGATGTTTTTCTGTTAAAACATTTCAATAGAAATGCTAAATCTCACAGTTGATTGGTTACGCGAGTATTTATTACGCAAATTTTGTGTCCATGTGAACGATGAGGTCTGAATATCACGTAACAGAAAACGCGGAACGTCTCTGATTGGTTACGCCATATGCGTTAGGGCGGCGCCAGACTATTCGCGTTTTACGCGAATATTCGTGATTCGAGTCATGTCATCCTTGTTGTTTATCAAATGATAAACAAGGATGAACGATGCTCGAATCACGAATATTCGCGTAAAACGCGCATAGTCTGGCGCCGCCCTTATGCGGAAAATATCAGTCCATGGGACCGCACTCTAACGCTCCGGCGCATAACGCTGCAATCGTACGTCACTTTTTAGAGTCTAAAAACGTGACTATACTTCATCATCCTCCCTATTCTCCCGATTTGCCCCGGCTGACTATTTTTTTTTCCTCAAACTTAAACTAAAGTTAAAAAGACGCCGATTTGTGTGTGTGACGATGTAAAGCAGATTCAAAGCAACGTTACAAGACAATTAAACCACATCGGACTTCCAGAATGCTTTATACAAGCTGGAGGAGTGCGCCAAGCTCTTTGTGGGGGGTTAGAAGGAATGTATATTAAAAAATAAATGATGATACTGAAGGTATAACGACTTCTTTATTTTTAGCAGAGGTAGTCTTAAAACTTTATAGCCAGACCGTGTATGTCAACATATATCTGTTCATATGTATCTTATCAAGCGCATAACTACGGTGAAATTCGACTCTGCAATTTTTTAATTACAATATTTACATGTAAAAACTGTTAACAATTTTCCATTTCATACAATATGCGTGTTTAAAAAATGTTTTTCAAAGACATTTTTAAGACTTTATTAGAAGACGTACCAAAAACATCTTCAAGACTTTTTGAAAAGATAACGAAAATTATCTTTTATAAGATATTTAATAGTATATGTATGTATTATATATCTATTACACCATATATATATATATGTATATAAATACATAAATACGCACGTATACACACACACACACACACACACACACACACACACACACACACACACACACACACACACATACAGGATGTTCGACAAGTCACTAGCCAACTAAAAGGTGGAGGTAAATTGGGTCAAACAAAAGATGTTATAATGTCGTTTTTCTTTGATAACTTTATAAGAGACGTCTCAAGAATATTAGAACGTCTTTCAAATTTCCTATAAAATAGTCTTAATGTTCTCTGAAATATATTTAATAAATTTGTAAATGGAAAGTAGAAAAAAAACATCAATATTAAAATAACGTTGTTCAAATTATCGCTTTATTCCTTTCTTTGTGAATATTTGTTTGTGCAAATTTGTTTAATTTGCAAGACAATCGGAAAACGACATTATCGATTCATTTTAATACGGTAGTATGGTTTATATGGTGATATCTCTTCGCACGTGAAATCGGGCAGCACCAATCCCGAATTGCTTGCGGTGATGGGACAGTGGTTTGGTCATCTCCAGATTTGATCTCCGGTGTCTACGTCCCCACGGGAGACACGTCAAAGCTGTCGAACATAGATCGGCAAACATGCGGATTCGGGGCGTCCACGCATTGTGGTGACGCCAGGCACGGTTCAAAGCCCATGGCTGACCTGCTGACATCCTTGGTATATGCCGTCAACAGCCTTCTGCGATCAAATCGATTGCCTTTGCTGACTCGAATAGACAGAAGTTAAGGTTACATCGACACTCTATTCGAACTCGATTAAGATGAATATGGAGAGATTACAATTACAATATAATGGATTCCATGATAACTAACTCATCTTAATATCCTTTGTGTTTGTTTAAACAAAGAACATTAATCTTCTAAGGTTCATCGTCTATTCTTGAGGACTTGATTCCTTGCTTTGTAATAAAACTTTTATGTTATGATAGAAGTTCTTCTAAAATAATTTTACGAATTCGCGTTACTAAAATTAATTTTAATGTCTGTCTGTGTGTGTGTGTGCGCGCGCGCGCGCGTGTGTGTGTGCCTGCCTATAAAGCATAATGTGTATATATGAATCTCTATTATGAGGTATAAGGTCTTTATAGATGAATTAATAATACATTCTCTGTATTTAAAGTGAAATAGGTATATGTTTAAAATTTGGCGAAAGCGAGAAGGGAAGTTGTAGTACAGTCCACTGCAGCAATAAAAAACAAACCTATACATATGTCAGAAAAAATGCCAACGATTTGCAAAAATCTAAAATTATAGTTGTAATTTTTTGTCGATATTGATTTGTTTATTGTTATTTTAATCAGTATATTAAAAATGCGCATATTTTTTTGCGATTTTCTATTCTAATATATCGCCATTTATATAAACGACAAAAATTTTCCGATCTATTTTAATAATTTAATAAAGCGACGCACAAGCGGATCGTATAAACGTTTTAGTTAGTTTCTTGCGTAATTCGATAGTCACACACATTCGGCGTGGTCGAGAGAAGCTTGAATCAAGCGTAAACGGAATCTCAGAGGTATCGTTGCTCTACAAACTGTCAAGCGTATCACATGCGGATATCATTAAATGTTAGGTATGAAACATTTACGAGTTCGATGAAGCTTTCGCGAACAAAAGTCAAAGCTGTAGCACACTTTCTGTGCGACATATATACATGTATATCTAATATATACAAGGTGTCTTACTTTAAATGACGACCTCAAATATCTCTTGAATAATACATTTTAAAGAAAAATATTTCAAGTAAAACTTATTCTGTTTCGAGGAAGACATCTTATGATGATATACACATCGACATATGTATATATGTATTGCGCAACGATATCGTTGAGATATTTCAATTCTTACTTATTTTCTTTGTTGCAGTAAGATAATTTTATATATGAATATATAGATAAACCTGAGTATATTATTAGAATAAGTCGATGCAGACTTGAACTAAGTATAAATATTCTTATAGTTTACAATTGTACGCTCGAGGATCGCATAATCTCTGGAAACCATTGATTCATTTTGATGTAAAATTATCTACTTCCTTTTTAAAATATTGCTTAGGAATATGATTTAGAAACTCAGAATAATATCTAGCAATACATGCAAGAGTATAAATATGATATTTTAATACATTCACAATTATAATATTCTTTTTTCGCTCATGGTTGTGTTCAATTCTTTTTTAAATTTATTGCATTACCATATTCTTTTTTTGTGTGTTGTATAAAGTAAAAGAAACAAATATTTTTTATAATATAATTGAAAATAAATCTTGATCAAGATATATTCTGATTAATATAGATAAAAATAAATTTTAAAAGAAGTATGATATATAGCTAATTATTTTTTGCCGTTATACTTAGTTTTTCCCCCGCACTATTAAGAAGTCTGTTATTTTATTATTCGTCATACATTAGACATGGAAAAGTTCGCAAACTAGAGCAATTCGTTATTAAAGATTCGCACGTGGTGCCAGTAATTCGTTTAGTTACTTTAACCTTTGTAGTTTGAACAATATTACTCCACAAGCATTTCCGTTTTCTCGTTTATAGTAAAGCCGATTTTCGACAGAAGTGCTCTTGGCGGTGGAACGCCCAGCTCTTACGCGGTTGAAGTGCTCTAAGATGGAGTGCTCGTTAAACAAAACGAAACAACGAAGCATCGATCGATCTCTCTTGGATCTATGCTTTTACTTGATTTTTTTACGAGTTTTCGGGTAAAGATTGTTTTTCAACAAACAGCGCGTCTTTCTATTAAGTTGTCACATTACTCTGATAGCTCTCTCGAGTTTGTTAAACATATAAACACAGTGATATCATCTCATCACCTTCCGACGCCGACGTTACCGCGTCGATCGAGTTTCAGCCCCAGTAAAATTACCACGAATTTATCGAGCAGCGAATTGACGAAACGATTCGCGTGCTAGGCTGTTCTTTCTTGGCAAGTCATAAGATTGGGATAGTGATCAGAGGAAATGGAGGCATCAGCCATTCGTGTGCATCGCGAATATCACCGCTAGGACATTGTATTTGGATATAAACTAAAGACACCGCTTATAATGTCCGCCCGCATAACCCGCGTAATCTCCCTTTCGGTTTACAAATGTTATTTCGCGAACGGAATATCATCCTTTTTCGCGTTTTCCAACCCTGCGGCATGTCTTGCCGCGCGCCAAGAGATATACGAAAGCCATTTGTCGGCGTCGATGTGTGCATGTACGAGCGTATATGTGTCTAACGTGTGCACACGTGCGCACATCTACCGATTTCACGAACGGAGTTCTTGTATAACTCCGGCTTGCCGGAACTTTAATAGGAATTCTCGTAGAAACGATCGATCGAGCAATCGTCCACCACCGTTTGAGGAGTAACTCCAGTTTTCAATTATTACAAACGTCAGCGGATTGGGTTTCAATTATTGTAAACGTCAATGTTCCCATCGAAGCGCGCGATCCACGGTATCGCAACGTAATAAAGCTGTGGGAAGAGTTTTAAATGGAAACGATGCGGATAGAGAATTGTCTCATGATTCTTTATAATTTTGTAAACTACTCTTAATGTGAAGTATATGAAATAAATAAAAAGATATAAAATATATGCGTTCGTGTACGCACATTATGCTTGAGATACGCAGCTTAGACTTACTTCAAATTCTAAATAAGTCTTTGAGTGAGATTTTTTACTTATTGCTAGTTTAAATAAAAACTTAAGAAGAAAAGTTAACCCTAGCACACCACACCATTTGTGTGCCTTAGGCCGCCACACATGGTCTGTCGGACCAACGATTTTTATTGCTCTATAACTTTTCAAAAAATGTGTCTATTGAGGTTTAATTATAGAAACGCCAGACTCCGACTAACATGAAGAAGCAATCGTCAAACCCAAAAAGTTATTTGTTCAAAAGTTATAACATTTATAAACAAACGTGTCAGTCCACCAAAACTGTCGGTCCACCAGACCGCGGTATGGTTTGCTACACGGAAAAAACAATAAGGTTGCCACAACCACAATAATAGTAACATTTGGTACAGCCACGTCCTGTGGTTGTCACATTCACATTGATGTGAAAGCAACTATATGCATTTGGTACAGCAAACATAGTGAATGTTGAGACAAACATATATAGATGCACTACACAAAACAATGTGAATGTGACAACCACAGCACGTGGCTGTACCAAATGTTACTATTATTGTGGTTGTGGCAACCTTATTGTTTTTCCGTGTAGGGTTAATTAATTACGTAAACATAAACTTTTTAGAAAAGTATGAAGTATTATACATATTTTAAAATAAATTTACAATAAATTGAAAACCTTTTATATAATGTAAAGATTATTTAATCTCTATGAAGGTAACATTCTATTTTTAGAATTTCGCTGTAACTGATAGATTTTAGCTCTTATTCAAAGAGTTCTACAGCTTCTTATATGTTTTACAAAAAGTTCTACACCTGAAGCAAAATATACATTTTTAAGTAAAAATAAAAAATTTGTAAAGATTTTTGAATGAAAACTTTCCAAAATTGAAAGCTTTTTTTTACAAAATTTGGCAGTTCTGAATAATACTTCAAAAGTTCTTTGAAAAGTATTATGACTTAAATTTTTAATAGCATTAATAGAAGACATTTTCTTATATTTTATATTTAATTAGTTTTTCTTCTTGATATTTTTATCTTGTTTTATGTAGTTTAGAAACTTTGCTCTAATATTAATATTACGTTGGAATGCATAACGACATTTATTTCTATCTATCGTGAGAACCTGTGAGATAATAAAACTGACAGCTCTCTGCATTATCGCTGTAACCCCACCCATCTTTATGAACTGATTATCATTATTAACGCGGTTTATCGGTAGGTGATCGGTCCTATGGGAGCTATTACCTTCCCTCTTTCTCTGCGTCTATCCCTTTTTCTGGCTGCCGCTCACTAGCTGCTCCACCACCGCCGACGAGTGAGCGGCGAGAAATATTATCGGCGACGCCCGTTAAATATCGAGCCCGTTAAAACGCCACCCATCCCGGATAAACGCTCGGCGCCAGAGCGACAATAAATCCGCGGCCCACCACGCTTGCATACTATTGAATATCGCGCGAGCTGGATTTTGTGGGAACCCCTGATGTTGTCAGGCCGCGGATTTTGGCGTGGCGCTTCTGCTCGTTATATGCCGCAATTAATTATGATAAGCAGTAGCGACGATTAATAGTCGCCGCACTCTCGAGAAGAGGCAGTAATTACTTCCATGCGGCAGCTACCGGTGATAACTCAGTAACGAAGCTAACATAAACGCGCGATGCGCAAATTGCAACCTTCCTCTCGAAAGATGAAAAGAAATAGTCTAAAAATTTATTACGTACTATAGAAAATATAGGCTATGTTTCAGATGTTTTCTTTAAAATTTATTTTATGAATTATCGTATAATTATACATCTTTGTTTACTGAAATTGTAGAACTGAGAAATTCATGAGTTACAGGATCAAAAAGACTTATAATAATCTATTTTTCTATAGACTATTCTTATTTGATAAGACATTCTCTTCTTTAAATATAAAGCAGGTTTTTAAATCTTTCGTCTTTAATGTTTCAATTCTTTCATGATCTTTCAAAGTTCAATTTCTGCTTTCTATAATTCTTAAATAAAAATTTCCAGCACGCTTAGTGCCGAGATAAGACACTCGAAAAATTAACGCAGAATATGTACATTGTTCATTATCATTAATTTTTAACCAATTTTGGTGACAGATTTATTTTTATAAAGTAAGAGAAAAAATTTTAGAAAATTGTTGAATGTGAATCTGGTGTGAAAAGAATTTATTATTATATTGCGTGACAGGTCATGGATCTTCATCAATCTTTCAAAATACGGAAATATTTAACGAAATCGGAGATATACATATTGCACGGACGGCGCGGCG
This sequence comes from Aphaenogaster rudis, assembly GCA_003063815.1. NCBI lineage: Eukaryota > Metazoa > Arthropoda > Insecta > Hymenoptera > Formicidae > Aphaenogaster > Aphaenogaster rudis. The sequence continues at coordinate 696,947 of NJRL01000009.1, read as the reverse complement.
GCGTGGTAATTGATATCTGAAATCGAAACGTGATATTTTCTCGCGTGTTATTGATTGTTCTCGCGTATTTCTTGATTGATATATCTAAATTTAAGTATTTTATCCAGTATGAAGAACTTTTTAAATTTTCTTTATGCAGCATTAAACCGACCATAAAAGAGTTAAGTATCTTACGGGAATATCTCGATGCATCATTATATACCGCGCGCATTATGATACCGCGTAACGATGGTTTATTTTACCACTTAATTAATTTATATGCATAATATGCATGTAAATGTATATGCATGGTATACATGTACTTCATATTGTATCAAGCGCAGTAATTTGGCGAATTATAAACAGGGTGTGCGATTTGAATAGTTTGTTAAAAGATTGTAGTTTTACGCGAGAGTTTCCGATCATATTAATTTTATTTCCTATTCTACTCGCTGAAAAATGCGATGAGAAGCATGGTGGAAATAGGAAAAACAGTTGAAGTTTTATTTAAAAATTGATTTTTCTAATTACATAAAATTTATTTTCTTTGAAGAGAAATAGTTATATATACATATATATATATAAAGACTTATTTTGCAATATTTAATTAAAGCATGTATAAAAACATGTATAAAGTTGCATGTATAAAAAAGAGTATTTATTATAACTTTCAGAGAGTAACGTTAAAAGTAATTAGAAACTTTTGAAATAAATAGAATGTAGAAATCTTTCTGTGTGATATTTTTCTTTAAAATAATTGTAAGGAGATGCAGAAAGAAAGTAAAAAATTTTTAAACTTTTCTTGCGGTTACACTGATAATGAAAGATGCTGCTCTCTCGTAGCAGTTTGCAGTGCTCTTCAATTAAGACGAGCCCACACTTTTCATTTTACGTGTCATCTTCCGTAATTAATGAGAGATTGAGAATGATGCAACCTTATATATAAGTTACACTTATAATAAAACTCTTAAGTTACACTTATACACTAAAACGAAATGAATTAGCTCTAATAAAAATACTTGTCTAGTTATTTTTATCGAGAACTATATGTATCAAAAAACTATAGTATCTGCTCAATATACCATGTTGTAATAAACAAATGCTAGTTATTTATTACAAATATTTGTTTAAAATATTCTGTGTATTTTCCTCTAAAATCTTGTATAGGTTTCTATCTAATTCGTGGTATAACGTTTATTTTTGATTCACAGTTGTGTTAATTAATTGACTGCTGTTTACCAAACAAAAGGATAAATAATTTTATCCGCTGCGCATAACGTATTTTTTTGTCGTCAGATCTTTAAATGATAACAATTTCTATATCCATGAAATTGTCCTTTTAGGTAATTCGTAGATAGCGTGTGCGAGATCTTGTTTGATAGACGTGGAGGAAGTAATCCCGTTCTCGCTTTTCGCGGAACATATTTGACCCCTCGCGGTAGATAAACCTTAGCTCTGTACCTTTATGTAGGGCTTCAATTAAATCCAGCACGAGATACCGCGATTCATCGTATCTCGCGCGTCCGAAATTGTAACGGCCGGGCCGTTAGCCAATGAGTTCGCTAGATAATAGTCTAGGTCCCTTTAATGTGGTAGTGTACAACTTTATATACACCTATTACACGTATACGTTCCTTTTATGCTGACGCGATGTATGGAGCAGGGTCGACTTCTATACGTCTCACTTCACAATTGAGATTTTATCGATGCATTAAAGCGTACGGATTTCTGACGCAATCTCACGCAGGACGATAAATTAGAATGGTTTCTTTCTTTATTGTTCTACACTTTTAGTACATGGTTTGTCCCTGATTTATTCATCCTTTGCTATTTATACATATCTATTAAAATATTCATTATTTTTTATGATTTCATTGAATGATATATATCATCACTTTGAGATACACTTTGAAAATCTTATGGATAATAATATTCTGAAAAACACTTTTTCTAGGAATATAGAGAAGAAAAAATATTTATATGATTAAGTGTTTATTGATAAATGAAGTAAAAATCTAGTATTGTATTAACGACGCTAATACGCATATAACTTAAAACATTAAAAAATGATGTATTATTAATAGCTATGTTATAATAGGATGTATGTCACTATAGGTGATAAATTGTAGTTTTATATAATTATATAATAAGTAAGAAATTTCGTATAATAAATAAAAAATTTCCTAAATTTATCGCTGAAATTTCAAGTACGTATTAATATGAAACATATCAGCGGTGTAATATCATCAGGGTACATTAATGTTAGGCGATCGTGTCTGTACGATGTTAGTTATAGATATCGGCCTCTTGTGCGATACGTCAAGAACTATAATTGAGATTTTATCGACGCGCTAAACGGCGCCAACTTTTGGCGCAACACGTGCCAAAGTTTGCACAGTGCAGCAGGCAAACCCCCAATGGCCTGTAATCGAACGATGATCAAGCGACGTGTCTAACAGTTCAAATCACAAATTACGTCTTAATATGCGCATTCATTCCTGATTAATGTTCATGTTGCAGACAAAGCAACTGCGTCGATTTCTATGGCAAGAAACGCGATGACTGCCAGAAATTTTTGGAAACAACAGCGTCCAGTTGGTGAGTTGCGTCGTCTTACAATTAGCGCGTATATTTTAAATTGCAAACTAACATTATGTACAGGAATCCCTGAGTATTGTGACAAATAGAGTTTTTAATCTTTCTAATAACTTTTATGTTACCAATTTATGATGAATATAAGTAACATTTTTGTTTAAATACATTTATTGTCTTTTTATGCCATGATTTGTCATGAATTGCACATTTCTCTCGAATAGAATACTAATCTTCTAATAAATCTCGAATAAAATTTTTCTAAGAAAAATTATATTGGAAATATATATCGGAAATCATAGCTTTAATTTCCAAGGTCAGATAATTTAACAATGATATCCCTATCGAAATAAAATTTATTTAGATTTAAAAACACACATTTCAGTATTAAATAAATATTTTTAACATTAAAACGACAAGGCCAATAAACGAGCAAAATTTTTCTGGATGTTATTTTTAATAAATATATTTTCTTAGTTAATAGATAAAATAACGGAACGACGTTTCGACCTTACTGCCCAGTGAGAAATGATTCATCGATCGACGTCGATTCAATGTCGATTCGATGAATTTCAATTAGTCATTTCTCACTGGGTGGGTCCTCCTCAGCCGTTTAACATATATTAAAACATTAAAAAATAATAGTTCAATATTTACATAAAAGACCGGTGAACATTTGTAGCGCAGTTTCAAAGAATTGACAATAAATTATGTTCATAAGTGTCGGCATATTGCGGAATAAATTATATGGTTGTCACATTGTTAAAATCGGTTATAATCGTAACTAATTCTTCGTTATTTCACGAGAATCCGTTGAGTCCTTTGTTAAAACGTGATGCGTGGTCAGAAATAATTAGTGTCATTTTGTTAACTGCCTAAAATTATTGGATTTCCGTTTGTGAAAATATTTTTACATTAAACGATTGAATTTCTTTAAATTATAGTTATATCAAATAATCAAAAAGGTTTTACGTAGTTTTAAATGTAATTTCCGATACTTTTGCATTTGATTGATTTGTGAAGTTTTTTGTATGTTAGAAGAAGTTAGAGGTGTGCGAATAGTTCGAATTCGAATCGAATCGAATCAAATCACAGTAGATTCGATTTGATTCGTTTTCGAATCTAAAAGGTTCGAATTGGAATAATTCGAGAATTTCGAATCGATCGCCTATTTTGATTGCTTCATTTTGATTCGAATTCGATTCGTATTCGAATCGAAGAGGTTCGATTCGATTCGATTCGACGTGAAAATTTCAGATTCGATTCGATTCGATTTCGAACATGTTATCAAAGATTCGATTCGATTCGATTCGACTTGCAAATACTTGATTCGTACACCTCTAGAAGAAGTTTTAATTGAACAACAATTTTTCATGAATTTTGTCTCTTTATACTGTCAATATATAAGTTACTATAATGAGTACACTAGACAAATAGTGAATAATTCTGCATATAAAGTTAGTAATGAAATAGCAGATTAAATATTATTCTTTAATGGGAAGTTCTTGCGAACTTTTACGGTGCAAAACTCGAGAAAAAGCGCGGTTGGCGACGAAGCTGAGATTAATTTCCACTAACGCGCTCGGTGAAAACCCTGTCGATACTTGCGGGATTTCTCGTGCTGCGGAAACGGCAGTGCATCTTCATCCTGCCGTTGCGCGGCACGCATTAGCAAGTTTTTCGACGATGCGGCGGCGCGATAAATCATAGTCGGGACTCCAGATGAGAGACGACGGATGAAAAATGATGTTCCGGCAAACGAACGCGTTACTGTGGTCAGAGTAACCCCGGAATCGTGCATCGGCTAAGAACTTGCTCGCACAAAAGCGAGCAGAGTGCTGCTTCCAATCGTCATATGAATCTATTTTCGTTTCCTGAGATTTTTACTTTATATCTATAAGGAAATAATTCATTATTTTGTTAAAGAGATAAATATTGAAGATATTTTAGAAAGATATTTCAGAAAAATTTTCTGTTTTCAAAATAATTACAGAAAACTTATCCACTGCTATTGCGATATCACATGTGTCGTGGAATTGTCGATATGGTAACTATCGACAGCGATTGATTGGCAGCAGATTGTATGGGTCTAAGCCGCCTAGAGCTCCGAGATTTGAATGTTACAGATTGTGCGTTTGCAATCCACATTGCATTCGAGATATTAACGCGGTATTTAGTCATCAAGGATCCACATGAAACGAGGATATTCTCATATTAATCAAAGTTTACCGTAACCTACATAAAAACGTAAAATCAATATCTTAAAAACAATATTGATTTCAAAATGCTTATATGAGAGAGAAAGAGACAAAGAATATACAGAATAAGGCAATAACTATTACCACCTTACATATCTTTGAAACTATAAGAGTAAGAAAAAAATTTATTTAACAGAAATTACGTGGTACAGAAGCGATCATCTTATGGTGGTAACGCTTTTTCTAGATGAAGTAGCTTCGAAGATCTGAAGGTTATCTTTGTTTTTTAAATGGAGATATATGATTTTTTAAATATAATATAATCCCTCTAGTTATTTAGTATATAAATGTATTAAGATAAAGAGTTAAAGTTAATAATGTATTAAGATAAAGAGTTAAAGTTAATAATAAGTATAAAGAGATAAAGAGTCAATAGTTTACGAGATATTTTATATTTTATTCTGACATATTTTGACATAAAATATAAAATATCTCGTAAACTATTTATTTTTTGGTAACCATACTTCAATACTTTTAGGCACAAAATAATGAGATAAATCAATTGATGTAAAAAAATATATAGTTGCTTTTAAAAGAAATTATGCAATTTGCAATATACAATATACAATATACAATATACAATATACAATATGCAATATACAATTACACATACTTTTTCTGAAAAGTAACTATGTGTTTTTTTTATACCAGTTGATTTATTTCAGTATTCTGTACATAAAAATACTAAGATGTGTTTATCAAAAAACGTACAGTTTATGAGATGTTTTATTTATATTGCATGTCAAATATATCAGAAACGTACAGTTTATGAGATGTTTTATTTATATTGCATGTCAAATATATCAGAATGAAATATGAAATATCTCGTAAACTATTAATTTTTTGATAATTTTACCTTAATACTTTTATATACCAAATACCTAGAAGGATTATATTATATAAAGAAAATCATAATTCCATTTAAAATAACAAAGGTGACCGTCAGATCTTTGAAACTACTCCACTTAGAAAAAAAGCATTATCATAAAATGACCGCTCCTGTACCATGTAATTACTGTTTTAGATAAATTTTTCTCTTATTCTCATAATTTCAAAGATATTTAAGGTGGTAATAGTTATTGCCTCACCCTGTATATACACTGCTGGCCAAAAGTTTGAGACCACATATAAAATTTAAGAATATTCCAGTGAAACACTATTGAATAGAGTCCGATTCATGCCTTATTCAATATTTAAAAAAAATAGACTACAATTAAAATGGGTATGATTATAATTTTTTTCTACAAAAATGAACTTAATTATAAAACTATAACTTAAGTTTACCATATCTGTAGTAAAAAAATTTATGATCGTAGTCCATTTTCTTGAAATTAAACAATGCTGAAATTAAGAATTGAGAAAAAATATTGAATATTAAATTAATATTAATAACTTTAAAATGATGTTTTATGTAATGCCTTATTTTGACATATTTTTAAATCTGTTTCAATATATTGCAAAATCGTGATATATAAGCAGTCCCAATCGTTTCTGTGTAAATATTGAAATCTTGCAATAAAAAGCACTAAACATTAGATACAACATATCTCGCATGAAGAATGATACGTAATTTAGATTTTGTTATCGAAAATATTCTCGATTGCTATATACCATTAAATGTATTTTTCGCGATACTTGGGACATATAAAGTAAAGTCATATCATATATACTGTAGGCCAAATATGTGAGATATTGAGAGTAGGACAAAAAGCTTCCTTGGAAAACAGTCTGCTGAACTTATCCCACTTCCACGAAGCGTGCTTCTCGTGTATCAGTCAACATTGAAGAACATGCGTGCTTGTCGATATCTGTAGTCGACAGTTGAAACGGATGATTATATGCTTTGATATTGAAATATTACCTTCCACTGATCAGTGAAAATATAAAATATATGTATCTCAAGATTCTGTCGCGTATTTTGGTTTATTTATTTTAAAAATCTTTTTATTACAAAAATAAAAGATTTAATTTAATCGAATTTTATATAAAACATTTAGTCATTTACATAAGTTATGTTATATAAGTATATATTATATATTTATATAAGTTTATATTATAATAAATATCTTTCTGAAAAATAAAAAAACTTGTTCCTAGTTTGTTCATAAATTTAAATATAATACTTTCCACATGTACATGCTATATATAAAATATATTTTTAGATATTTTTTTAAACAAAAAATAAATATGCATAATTTGATAATTTTCAATGTAAGTTAAAATCTAATTAGTATAATTTAAAATATAATATAAAACGGTTAAAATAATATTATTTAGAAAATCATTGCTTATGTTGTATGTGAGATGATTTTATAAATTATTAAAATGATTACATGCTACAATAATATATGTACTTAACAACGTTTAAGAATGGATGTTCGTAGACATTATAGTTCGTACACATACATTGAATCTGATTTTTAACTAGAAATTTAAAAAATATTAAGCTGCTCCATGTAAGAACATAGATACAGCCGAGATTTGAATTTAAGTTCCGCTAGGGATTTTGGAAAGGGGGAAGTGCAAAAGAGTGTGTGTGAGCAAGCCTTGAAGTTTTAAAAGGGTTTAGGTGAACTTTTGAGAGCCTTTCCGGAGGAAGTTCTGCCGTCCTCGAATATCTGCTTTGCGTGGGCTGCATTCTTATTCATAAAAGTGAAATATTGTAAAAAGCTTACAGTTTAACAGCGCGATGAGTAGAATCGAAATTTTTCGACATTATTCGCCTCTTTCCTAGGTATAGAAAAAGAGGAGCGGAAAAAGAGAATTTCACACACAATCATAAATGATGGGCGAAATTTTACATGGAGCATATCGGATTTAGCTTCGCTGTTTGTAGATTTTTAAAGAACAATGAATCTTTTAGCATATACGTTTTAAAGAATTTAAAAAAGATAATTGTGCTTCTAGTGAATATTAATATTATTTATTCAACAAAATATATATTAAATTAATAATATATATTATTAAATAAAATTTATATACATAATGAAAAATATAAATATGAGAAATGCCATTTTTGGTCGCGGCGGTTCTTGGTGCCTAATAATAATTACTTTTGTGAATATTCCTGCTCAGGCGAACTGCGCGCCGCATATTCGTCGGTCTTGAAACACAGTCCTTACATGAAGCCGGAATAATTAATTCACATATTAAATTGACGAGCAATTTAATAATTTTTTGATGCTCACTAGCATCTATAAGATCCCCCCAACCCCCCATTCCCCGAAAAAACTTAAAGAACTTAAAGAACTTAAAACATAATGAAAAATGTTTTTGTATAAGTTTAAATTGTTACAAAGAGTCTTATTTTAACAATTAGAATTAATTAAGGCAGTTTATGTATATATTTGTTGCATTTGTATGTAGTTTTAAAGTAGTAGTAAAATTTTGTTATATTAAATTTTTCCTTGAAAGTTTACCTTGTTGTATCGAAAATTTTTGTTATACTAAACAATATTTTATTATTTGTATCAAACTTTTCATCTTAAATTTAAATTTAAAAATTAGTGATAATTATCAATGATATATAAACTTAATTTTAATTCTGACACGCAAAGTACATTTGCGATTAAAGAAATATTGTGTCACTAATTTTATGTTATTTAATGAGTACGAAAAAGGGAAAGTAGAATTTCTAACAAATCAGATAAAATTTATCGATGATACGGAGAGAAATCGAAATTGAAGATGAGGGAAGGACAAATGAAACGGATCGGAATAATGAGGAATAATCATTAAGGGTTCTATTGAAAAGTCCTATTATCAACGCGAGACTAGTCCTGTGAGAGTACCTACTTCCTTTAACAGGAACTCCTCCCACGAACGTCGTGCACGTAATTGCCGACTAAGGAAGCAGAAGCTGAGCTTCGAGGTCGCTAATTCTTTTAACAGTCCAAAAAATGGCGAGAATGATAGTTCGAATAAGAGACAGAAGTATTTTTACTTCTAATTAGAAACGATTGAGAGATATAATTCTAAAAATAAGTTTATTTATTTAAATTCTGTTATTATATTTATACTCTAAACATTTAGGTAAAAATATGGAACATTTTTTTACATTTTTAATGAACTATGATAAATTAAATTTTGTAATTAACATTTTGATAAATTAGAAAATAATTTGTCAAACGCTTTACAAATATATAATTATATATTTGTTAATATTTATTTTTTATTAATACAAAAATTTGGTATGTTGTAATGATTAAGTTTAATTTATCAGAATTTATAAAAAATATTCGATCTTTTAACTATACTTGATTATGGTCACAAAAGCTTTATTACATGTTCTTATACAGACTTATACATAATATACAGATGATATATATCCGTCTTTTAAAAATATAAACTTTATTGAGATTATTTATTGAAAAGATATTGCTCTTTATATTGCATTGCCGATATTAAAACTTGGCCTATATAAGAAGTATTTTATTCGAAATATTACTAAGTTCTTTCTAAAGTATCTATAAAAATATTTCTCTTGGAAACTGCATTATACAAATATTACATTTCACCGTATTTAAAATTAAAAAATATAACGAAAAATATTTCTTTTAAAAATGCGCATTCGCGATTTTTAAACGTTTGCATATGTTGATTTATGCCTGCGCATCGTGGCTTTCCATAAATTAAGATTATCCACTTGACTTAATTTTACGCATTGTATCCAGGACCTAGGACACATTCTTGTGCACTAGGATATCGTCCTTTCGAGAGAGAGGATCCGCCTTTTCCACGTTTGCTCATGAGCGGACTTAATTCACTGCTCGCTCATGCCGAAATAGCCTCCATTTCTGTGTCACGCCTTTTTGTAATTAACATTGAAGATCTGCTTGATGAGACTTTGCTTTTATGCAATTTAAGTAGATTTTTTCTTCTCGCATCTAACACGTACCTAACTTTATCTACGTTTAACCTTTATGCTTGCCATTGTATAATTAGTTTAATCTAAAGTATTCGGCAAGTTCTATGACAACATCGGCATTTAATATTTAATAAAACATATCACAATAGTACGTAAATTAAAATTAACAACAATAATAATTCTACAGAAGATTATTCTTCTAAATCATTTTGAATATTAGCTGAAAATTTTTGTGTAACTTTTTATTTCTCTTGTGCTGTTGTAGGTTCAGCTAGATATGGAGAAAAGTAAAATATTTATTTGTAATGTATATATAATATATACAAATTGTCTTGTTTATAAAACAAAAGCTAATTAAACTTGAAACTTAATTAAAATATAATAGATCTATTCTTGTTTCGCGGGCTCAACCGCTCGTTGCATTTTCCTCCCTAATGCTGAGCGGTTCCTCTCTATTTACTTTCTCCCTGCCGTTTATTAGGTGCAAATTCTCTTCTGGAACTCCACGAAGTAATTCCACGAGAAGTTTTCTCCTTTTTCTTGTACGTATCCGCACAAGAAAATTCGCGTAATACCATTTAATTACGACCAAAATTTTCCTAATTTCTCTTCTACCTTAATTTTTATTTGATATGAGAGATTATCTCATTTTCATCTAAAATTTTTTTATAATAAATATAATGAAATTTTTCACAAAATGATTGATTAAATGTTTAGCCAGTGTTAAGTAATAAATAGTTATTGAATACACAATTAATTATATATAATAAATACATCATTATTATAGAAGTTGGTTTTGAGAGATTTTACTGTATTTGTTATATGAATATTTTGCATAAATATACAAACAAATTAGCACGCTTTGCAATATTAATTTTGTACAATTTTACATTATTTAGTAGCTTCACTTTCTAGCTTAAATAGTTAGATACTTGAACTGTTCATGGTTAATTTCGGATACAAAGGAGACGTATCTCCTCAGACATATTGCAAGCTTCCTGCAGTTGTAACATACACATGCATCTACATACACATACGCATGCGTGTATGCCGTTGCAATCCATTCTGTGCGGCAACGCATTCGACATGCGAGCTCCATGAAACACTTTAGATTAAACAACTACTGCTTTTCGTACTAATTTCGCATGCTAATGTATGTATTTTTCAGAGAATTACATTGGGACTTGTTTTTAATACCAATTTTATTGTTGTATATTCTTAATCTGCATAATATAGTGATAATAAAATTGAGATATTTCTTATAAATTTTAAATATTACATAGTAAAATTGTACTATGCAGTATATCGTTTTGACATAAAAAATCAGAGAAAATAAAACTAATTATAACCAATAAAATTATAACTTGTAATTAATTTATAATACATTACATGTTCTTAAAGAAAATATTACAATTATATCATAACTAGATTTTAAGCCCGCGCTACGAGCGGAAGTACATCATATAGTTTTGTGTCTGTATGTGTGTCAATTTGCATTATAAATCGAAATTTATACCCTTTTTGAATTATAGTACTCACCGCTTACCCACTCTAATAAGCTCTCATTCATAAATTTAGAATATAATATTGTTTTTTAACGACTAAAGTACCCACCGCAAAATTAAACCCATCGTCGCCATTCCCGAAAAATTTTAAAAATTTGGGCATCGGTTTCAAGAAAATCGATTCATTAATATGAATGAGTAGTTTGCGGTTAGACAGACAGAGATTAAAAACTTACATACAGGGTGTTTTGTTTTAAATGATACAGTCGATTTTCTCCGAAACTATCGATGATACAAAAAATGTTTCAGATAAAAGTTGAACGATTTCGAGAGGGACATCTTATGATGGACACATGTTTTTTCTAGGTGGAGGTGTTCCTCAGATTTTAAGATGACCTTTGTTTTTTTAAAATGAAATCATATAATTTTCTTTATATAATATAATTCCTCTAGTTATTTGGGATATAAAAGTATTAAGGTAAAACTATCAAAAAATCAATAGTTTACGAGATATTTTATATTTTATTCTGACATATTTTAACATAAAATATCTTTCGAAATATCGTGTCGAACAAAAGATTACCCTGATAAAATATCTTGTAAACTATTAATTTTTTGATAATCGTACCTTAATACTTTTATGCACAGAATAATGACATGAATCAATTGGTGTAAAGAAAACATAGTTGCTTTTCAAAAATGTAACTGCACAATTGAATAATTTTTTTTAAAAGCAACCATGTATTTTCTTTACACCAATTGATTCATCCTACTATTCTACGCATAAAAGTATTAAGGTACAGTTATCAATAAATGAATAGTTTACATGATATTTTATA
>NJRL01000009.1:671070-684807 GCA_003063815.1 Aphaenogaster rudis | reverse complement strand
GATATTTTATATTTTATGTCAAAATATATCAGAATAAAATGTAAAATATCTCGCAAATTATTGATTTTTTGATAACTTTACCTTAATACTTTTATGTGCAGAATAACTAGAGGCATCACATATTATATTTAAAAAATCATATAATTCTATTTAAAAAATCAAAGGTCACCTTTAAATCTCCGAAACGCCTCCACCTAGAAAAATTTCGTTTGACCCATCTTATGTCCCCCTCAAAGTCAAATAACTTTTGAAACATTTTTCCGTATCTACCATAGTTTTCGATAAATCTTAATGCATTATTTGAAATGGGACATTCTGTATATAGATAGATAATGTGAAATATTGACAATGTAATAACATTTATATATAATATTATATATATATATATATATATATATATGTAGGTATGTATATATGTGTGTATTTGTATATATATACACATACACATACACACACAACGTGTATATATTTTATATATAGATACAAGAATACGTTAGTAAATTTCTACAAAATATACAATATTCATATATTAAACTATAAATATACTTAGTTTTATTAGTTGAAATACATTCTAAGCAATAAAAATTGTAAGAGGAATAATAAGGTAATAACATAGGCCGACGAATTTCGACTTTTTTTTACCCTCAATCTCTATAGTCGTTTCCGAAGGATTTTGGTGTGCTGAAACCGCATCCGTTGGCCCTATCACGTCAGGTTTCGAAGATATCTGAACCTAAATGTGCCAAAAAGACCATTTTTTGGCTTTTTTAGGCTGAAATAACTATAAAACGATACGTGTTAGATCCATTTTCTCGACGGATTCGAATTCTGCAGGAAAAAAAATCTATGGAACTATAGCTACAGATATCTCCAAAACCTGACGTGATAGAGCCATTCGGGCAACGGATTCGGTTTCAGGACGCCAAAATCCTTCGGAAACGACTATTGAGATCCGAGAATCAATATTGACGTCGGCCTGTATAATTATTATAATTTCATATTGCCGCATTCTTTCGTGACGCAAATAATTGCAGTCATGCGAGCTGCGTGCGTCACAATGCGCAACTGCATTCTGTAAAGATGTTTCAGCACAAAGCTGATTGCAGCTATTACCCTGACAAAGGGTGTATGCGGTCTCGTAGTTCCTTTGGCGAAGTCTATGTGGAGCCGAAAACAATGCATCGTCTTGTGCACAGAAGCGCATTCGACAGGCGTTGCAGGACGGTAGAAAGCACGTCTTGTTAATACTGTCATGTTATGGAACATGGAATAATGCATGAATGTACTAAGTTGACTATCGTATCAAGTATCGTATCGTATGTACATTAATTAGTTAGTATATTTATGTATACAATGCAAGAATGAAACGTGATATCTCTCTTTGATATAACATCAACTCTCATTATGACAGTATTTTATAACATAAATAACAAATGTATATATCACGTCTCTGTACATATCTATATTGTGCAAAATAGTATTAAATTTATTCTTTGCAATTATAAATATTCTTCTAATGCTTTTTTTAACCTGCAATTTTTCTATTTCTGCATATAAAATACATATGATATTTTTGGTATAAGTGATAATATATATGACATCTTAAAGTGTGTAGATCAAAAGTGTCTTCGCATACTCCATTTGATATTGGCTTGATCGCAGCTATTAGCACAGAGGGCGGCTTGCATCACTTCGCGGCTGAGCTTTGCAGCCGCAAGTGCACTCAACAGCCGTGCAGCGCACGAATGCATCCGATTAGATTTGCGCATTACATTTCTCGCTCCATTTTCGCGGAGAGGCTTCGTTTGCCAACTCACACTTGGTTTCTTCGTGAATAACGTAATCGCATCGTCGCCACTGCTTGCTGCCGAAATCCGGCTTCGTCTTCCGTCGTCATATAACTTATCTGCTGCGTAACACTCGCCTCTGGGCAGTGACTAAAGCCGCGGTTTATTATGTATAGTCGAATGCGTAACACGAAATGCTGCTTTCCAAACTAATCTTCGCCGGTCGAGAAACATGGCCATAGCTGCTTCTCAGGACAAAAGAATTCTTTTGCAGCTTTACCGTGAGATTGCTTTAATATAAAGACAAATTTTTTGAACAGATTTGTTTTATGAGAAATATTTTGTCTTCTTGACGCGCGTATTATTTATACGTTGTTTAAGCAAACTTTGTGTACACGGAGAAAATTTTATATTAAAAATTACTATGTATGGCAGTAGTCGTGGACCATTGCTGGAATTATAAAAATTTTTACTATGTTTTCACAAAAGAGTTTAATAATTATTAATATAATAACATAGTAAAAATTTTTATAATTCCAACAATGGTCCACGGCTATTGCCATACATAGTAATTTTTAATATAAAATTTTCTCCGTGTACTTATATTATGCATATACACTCATTGTCAGTTCCAAAAAAAGCGGTACACTAAAAATATGGGAAAAATTTACCAAATTTCAAATGATCATAACTTGGTAAATAATGAAGATAAAAATAAATTTAAAAAAGCAAAATGAAGCTTGAAATGTCCACTTTAAGAATATTTGAATGGCAATAATGCTCGGCCATTTTTTTCAAAATGGCGGATGACAAAGTGAGAGGATGCAAAATTGATAATTAAAGATCCGAGTTTGCGACGGTGCATGGCGTGAAACAGGTATCGCAGCCCAATGGGACAAGATGCACATGAAAGTATAGAATTTTATCTTGGAAATGCGTATTTATCGAGCTCAATGCGATAATTATTCGCTGAGTTATTCCAAATTTAATTAAAAGAATCGTTTTCTCTATAAATTTGCATAACTCAGCAAATAATTATTGTATCGAGCTCGATACATATGCATTTTCAAGATAACATTCTATACTTTCATATGTACATTTTGTCCCATTGGGCTGCGATACCTGATTCACGCCATGCACCTCGACGTTTGATTATCAATTTTGCATCCTCTTACTTTGTCATCCGCCATTTTGAAAAAAATAGCCGAGCATTATCGCCATTCAAATATTCTTAAAGTGGACATTTCAAGCTTCATTTTGCTTTCTTAAATTTATTTTTATCTTCATTATTTACCAAGTTATGATCATTTGAAATTTGGTACATTTTTCCCATATTTTTAGTGTACCGCTTTTTTTTGGAACTGAGTGTATATAGAGGACATCAGAGTTGATATCCTTTTACACAGCAAATGGAATACTACTTTAGGTATAAACATTAGAAAAATTCTGAAAAACTACAAAATTTCTTCAATTTTTGCTAAAAATAAACAAAGTCAGAACAAACGATCAATGTAATGATTTGTAAATGCAACGACAGGTGAGGAACTAAGGCATTTTGTATGGAGATATTTTCGATATTGAGTAGAATATCGTAGACAGGAAGAATATTGAAGCAGCGTTTTACGAAACACATTTGAGGCACGCGCGAGTATCCGCATCCATTGCAGGATAGTAAATTCGATTTTAGCCGGCTGTTTCTGATGAATAACGACGATACGGTGTCTTCGGACATTTGGCAATTTGGGCTAATGCCAGCTTGCATTTCGTACTCTGGCGAGCTCATCGCGTGTTGAAGTATTCGAGTCATAAATCTCGCAGGAGAAACTTCCATGCCTAATATCTTCCTTACGTTTTCGGCGTTGAGGTGACTCACGCCGAAGGGTACCGCCCTTAGCTCGAAGCCGGAAAGCTGCAGAAATAATTACCTGTCGACTTTTAGCATACAACATGCCTGAATAAAACATTCGTCGGATGAAATATCGTCGTTGTTGCTTGCCGCTGCCGCGAGCGCAGAGTTTACACCTAGCATGTTACATTACTTCGTCCTACTTTTCGTCTGCCGAATATACGATTAAAATCGAAATTTGATTCGGTATTGAAAGAGAGCTTAGTACCAATTACTAGACAGCTGAATTAACAGAGTTTCTTAGCTGTCGCTTGGCTGTCTCAAGATTCCATAACTGTTACTAATGAGATTTGCAGTTAGAGGGAAAAAAATCCGTTCAGAGTCAGGAATATCCAAATTAATTGCGTTTGATTATACACGTTCGAAGAGAGAAATCTAATTAAAGTTATTTTTTTTACCATAATACGGATAATATCTTTTTACCATAATAATAAAGCTATAAGAGAGTAAATAGCAAACATTTTCTTACTCTTAATTTTTGTAGCTGTAATTTTATATTGAAAAATTAAAGTGCACAATGCATGAAGTATATTTTAAGAACGAAATTGTACACTTAGGTTTTTAATTTTTAATTCAAGATATTGCATTAAATCTATAAAAAAATATATACGTAATAAAATGAAAGAATAGTCGATTGATAATACTAATTAATAATATTAATTTAATGAGAGATTAAGAGCATATATTATGATTTGCTAATACAAATACACACACGCACGCACGCGCGTGCGCGAGAGGGGAGAGAGAGAGAGAGAGAGAGAGTCACGGGTAAATGATTATGATATTAATTATGCATAGGATTATAACAACATATTTACGACTAATTTTCATTTAGAACGCAAGATATAATTTGGATTTAATACAATTCACCATCAAATTCTCTCTCATATAAAATAATTAAGTGAAAATAATTGTTTAATAAAAACAGATTATTTCCGGAAATATTTGCTTAAGTAGGGGAAGGTGGGGCAAAGTGGGGTAATGGGGCAGACGGGGGTACCAATACTTTTTTGTCTGTTTGATGCTGCAACTTATCGATGACTGTGAATCCCCCCACTTTGCCCCACACATGGGATTCATCCTTTACATATGTAAAACTTTGCCATGTATGGGGCAAAGTGGGGTAAGTGTTGAATGTTTACCTAAATAATGAGTATTTAATTTTTACATAAAACTTTGCCACATTTTGAGTTTTTAAATATATTCAAAAATTTATACAAGTATGTTATTCTTAACATAATAACCTAGGATTTTGACCTGTGTGAAATTAGCCCCCCTAATGTCGAAAAATCAAAAAATTTTTTTTGCAAACGTTTGCCCATCGTTTACCCACGAATGCCCCGTTGGAATTTTTGTTTTCCCCCCTCTAGTTAAAAAATTATAAGCAATTCAATTTTGGGAGGGCCAACTTCACACTGGCCTCCAACATTAAAAAATTAAAAATTTTCTCTTTGCAAACGTTTGCCCATCGTTTGCCCACGAATGCCCCGTTGGAATTTTTGTTTGCCCCCCTCTAGTTTTAAAGTTATAGGCAAATCAGAGCCGGCTCATGCTTCTTGCCAGTTTACCTCTACCCAACCTCACCACAGACTGCTGGCGTGTTGCCGCGCCTTTATTAATAAAATTGATAATTTTATTAATTGACAAACCTGCTGGTTTCTTTTTGATTGCGAATATAAATTATTCTGTGTATATATGTGTAAATACATATTAGTATATATTTTATAACGTGTATACGAATGACAATTTTGATTTTGAAAACAGATGTCTGTAAATGTATTTATCAAATATAAACACATTTATAAATATTTGCTTATAAAAATTGTTATACATTATTCAATAATTATATTTTCTCTAACATTAGTTTAAATTGATAAAGGAGGTAAACAGGCGAAAAGCATGAACCGACTCTGATTTGCCTATAACTTTTAAACTAGAGGGGGGCAAACAAAAATTCCAATAGGGCATTTGTGGGCAAACAATGGGCAAACGTTTGCAAAAAGAAAATTTTTGATTTTTCCACATTGGGCTAACTTCACACAGATAGGATTTTATAAAGAAAAGGATTTTAAATGTATTTCTATACCTTGTTTTATTAGTTTAAAGATTAAGTATCCCGCTCTGTCCCATCTTCCTCTATAAAATCTTATTGCTCGCGATAAGTTTAATTAGAAACACGATATGAAGTGGAATTTAATATTTAAAGTAACAATACATTGCAGTATATCCGACTTTACAAATATTGATTTTACATTTACCACGATTTGATAAATTTAACCGCTGAATGATGAGGACGTGGTTACATTTCGTAAAAATTTTCTCATAATTTACTCGATCAAGTCACGGTAAGTCACGGAATATGGAACATATGTCACCAGGCAAGAAATTTCTGCGCTATGCACACGTGTCTGTCGCGGACACTGGTGTCTCGTGCAATAATGGAGAAACGATTCCATGCTACTTGCACTCCTGCATCTGGCATCGTCATCGTGTCTTCCTTGAAAGGTCGGTCATCATGTTAACACTCTCATTACAGGAAAATAGTTTATTACAAGAAAGTAAAAAATTATTTCAAAGGTAAAATACACGCTTTTTAAAAAGTAATTGAAGAAATATGAAAGGGAAAAGAAATGAATCAAAGTCCTGCTTTCTTAACTGTGTAATAATTTAGATAAAATTTATGGAATAGATTAATGAAACAAAAAGAAACATTTTATTATATATTTCTATATTTATAATTTAATAAACAAAAAGTGGAAATGCATGTACAAGATGTTTTCTGTAAAATTATTTTGAAACTCTTATTATTTTTGAAACTCTAAAAGTGAGAAAGAAAAACGTATTTAGAATTACATAAAATTATTTTTATTTATGTAAATTTTTAAACATTTGAGATAAAAAATTGTAAAGATAATTGGACTTATAAATATTAAAGATAATATTATTAGAGTGAAATGTTTAAAATTATAAAGCATTAGATCGATTTTTTTATTTGAATGAGTGATATTATTCATAAATACTTTTGTACTGCTTTCGGCATTTTTGTAAATATACAAGCAAGTCACTTTATACGAAACCTTTTGTCTGTACGTTACATTTCGCAAGACAGGACGAACCTCTTCGGCTATATTTGGTCGATCCATCGTACGCGAAAACCAAGGAAAGCTCCTAAAACGATCCATCTTACAAAGCTTGACAGAGGAGTTCTTCCATACTGGATGTCGTGAAAAGCGACGTAACCCGAAGAGAGAGAGTGATATATAAACAAAGGAAACCGCGCATAGCGTATCGAAAAATAACTCAACGGCGTCTAGAAAATTTTCCCGATAAAGTTTACTCTATGCCAGTCTGAGTGGAATGTAATAAAAAAAACGCTTCTTTTTAAAAAAGAATTAAAATTTATATGCGACGATGCGCAGAATGTAAAGTTTTTAAGGTTATATATTTTGTTCGGTAAAAAGCGATGAGTTCTCTCATGCACAGAGAATGTTGTGAGATTTAGAGAATTAGGCGCAAATCTCGCTTGAATAAATTTTTGAGTTGATCAAGCAAGAGTCTGATAGGAGCAGAATGCTTCTCTATATTACAAGTACAGAAAAGATCTATAAATAGACTTATATACTACGCTTTCTTCTCGAGGAAGATCAAAGCCGCGAAGTGGCACTTGTTTCGAGCGGTGAATACCAATCACGATTCGCTTGTCGATGTCAAGGACTTGCGACGATGTTGGTCGAAGCTTTTTCGATATTCGTGCTGAAACCGCGAATTGAAATTAAGAAGGAAAGTTGAAAGAAACAAGATGCGCAATTATTCTGAAACTCAAGAGATATCGTTTAAAAATATTTTATTCGATTTCTTCTACAATTTAATTGTAATTATGAATATCATCATGATCGTTAATGCAAAAACTAAAAGATATGAAAACGTCAATTTAATGATACTATTCAATTTAACAATATTGTTAAAACTTGTTAATTTGACTGAAACTGATTACATAATATAATTTGAGAATTCAATGATGATTTACTTGACTCGACGTTTTTTAAAGTCTCGTGGACATATTTAGTGATACGTTTTCTGAAACTTTAAGTATTGCCGCGTTGGTCTTCTAACCCCCTTACTGTTCTCACCATTTAATTAAATGTTTCCTTGGTTGAATAAGATTGGTTCCGTCCGGCACATCGGTCTAGGTGTGCCACCCTTAAATTGTAAAAAGCAGGAAACTTCCGACGATGGAAACGGACCGGAAGCCCATTAACGGTTGGCGCGGGGCGATCCATCTTACGAAGTGACTACTCGATAGATGCTGCGCGAACGAAGGTGCAACAATGTCAAAAAAGAAAAGGTAGAAATAGGGGCGAGAGAGTAAGAAAGGAATATAAGGAGTAATAAAGGAATATACACATGCCGGATTAGTTCTGTCCTGTGTTATAAGACTGATTCGAATCCCATCATCATTTCGTCAATTGTTATGTGACAATTGCAATTATTATAGAAGAATCAACAAAATCAACAATTAGTTGCATTATTTAATACAATAGCAAATATGACAACTTTCTAATTGCTTTAAAAGTAAATAGAAATATTGAAACAAGGTTTCTTTACAATAATTTTTTTATACTAGAAATAAATCTCCGAGAAATTTTCTTCAACTAAATAACATATATGTCTATTTTGTTTCTCTCTATATATAATTTAAAATACAAGAGCTAATGGAAGTTAATTAATCAAAGTTGTAACTTTAATGCTCGAATAAGCTGGGTAATCTATTTTGCTTTAAAATTCTTTTGTGAATTTTTGATATTGATTTTCTTTTAAAATTTTGCCAATTTTCTCGTAATTTAAAAATTTTTAGTAATTAATATTTTAATAATTTTAAGAATAAATATTTTGTCATAAATTATAATTTTTATATTTTAAATAAAATTCAATTCACAAACTTTAAAATATCATCTTTTCTTGTTTATATCTATTAATTTAATTTTATAGGACCTGGAATTTTTAATTTTTTCTAAGTTTGATAAAATTTGAGATCCATTGTTTATCTCATAGTTTGCCTCATAGCATTGATATTTGTACTGCAAAAAGAAACTACAGCAATACTTTACATATAATTAGTATAATGCAAGTAAAAGAATTATTGCACCGTTGAATATCAAAACAACATTTTTAGGAACAACATTTTTCGTCCTGAAGGACAAAAGTTAATTAATGCGTAATGTGCTAAAGATTTTGTTCAAAGGGTTAGTGATTACATTCATCCATTTTAGACACAGTTACGATAACCTGACCAGTTCATCCAATGCTTCGACATGTTACTGCAAATCCGACCTCGTCTCGCTAATTACATTACTGCCGTTACCAGTCTGTTTGCATCGAACAAGCGACGAGAATCGTTTCAGCATGACGTGATATGCAGTGGATAATACACTGAGTAATCTTGACCAGTTTCATCAATCTTGATAGAAACACGATGTAATTTGTTTAGATTAATATATATCTAATTATATTTATATTTATGCCGTGTGCGCTTACATTGAATTATATATTCATCTTATACTTTTTCTGAAAAAATACGAAGCTATATCTTTTTTGATATGTTTAATATAATCTACGCGCAGAGATAATGAGCGTAAATAATGATGTAATTAGTAATAAGATATAAGGCAACTAAAACTATAAAAAATAATTTAAAATAAAGGTAAATTTCCCCACATTAAATCCAACAAAATTTTAAATAAAATAATTAATTAATTTTTAATAAAATAATTTAAAAATGTTTAAATAAAATAATTAATCAGAATATAAGTTTTAATTGCAAAATTAATTAAATAATTTGTACGAATTATTGCATATTAGTTGAATTGCCTTATATTAATCGAATTGGAATTAAAGTAATTATATTTCTAAGTTATAGATGAACTTCCCAGACGCTTTCAATCAAAAATTAATTCTTAGGCAATGCTAACCTGCAAAAAGAAGTGCGAAATACATAATAGTCTATTTATCGGAAATAGTTTAAGATAGAAGGAATAGCGTATTTGGTACGTTTATACAGTGTGTTAAAAAAATCTCTGTACATCTTGCACGCACTTATTTAATATTTAACATAACTTTAATTCAAATGTAAAAAATTAAATATTCTTTCGATTATTTTGCTTAGAAACATAATACTTATTCCAACGATAATTTAGGACTCTCAATTTTAAGAAAAAAAATCAAAGTAAAATAGGGCTAATGAGAGTCAGTGCGGTTAATAGTGCACAAATTAATATAATTCACAATTAGAATAAAGTTACATATGAAAAATTAGTTGTACCTATTTATAATATTTATTATTATAAGGAACATAGAAAAGTTATGACAATTAGTTAAGAAATAAGTTGAATATACAGGAAAACTTAACAAAAATTAGGTTAAAAAGTCTCCGTACACAGCAATATAAATGTAATAAATTCTTGAAATTCTCCATTTTTCTCCATTTTAATGATCGGTGGATCCTCTTTTAGCTTCAAAAACTTCTCTCATCCGCTTTTCTATTGCAGCGACTATCTTTGCTGTAACAGTAGATTCGATACTGTCCTATTCATGTAATGCATGTTTAAATTGATTTTTATTTTGTGCCTGATGTTTTTAAGACGTCTGCCTATTTCACCCTGTAAGTGTTCTATAGGATTCGTGTCCGGTGATTGTGACGGTATATAGAATTGTTGAAACACATTGTATATCAGCTATTCCTTTACTTTTCTTGCTATATGTTTGGGATTGTTATCCTGTTGAAAGATGAATGACTGTTTAAGATTTAATTTTTGTGCACTGTTGTGTATGTTATTCTTTATAATGTTTAAATAATATTACAATCCACATTATAATCATTAAATTTCAAATTTCCTAACTGCACTCAGGTAGCCCCACACTAGTACGCCATCACCACCATGCTTCATAGTTGGACACAAATTTTCTTCACACTCTAACTCTTCCATCAGATTAAAAAATTTTGAATTTGCTTTTGTCACTGAATAATATCGTGTTCCAGAAATTTAAAGGTTTATTTAGAGATGTACCGTTGCACACAAACTCGATACGTTTTTTGCTCCATTTTACTAATAAAGAGTTTTTTTCTGACTTGGCGACCATATCTCGCTTTTCTGATCACATTACGTAATTGTTTCAGGTACAACTTTAATATCGTAATCGATTTCTATCTTACCAGTCAGTTTTGGTGCACTTGTTTTTGGTTCATCTCTAATTATCTTTAAAATATCATGCTTGTAATGTGGTTCTAATTTTTGTGGTCGGTTTGTACGTTTTCATATTTCAAGAATACGGTCTCTTTATGTCTTTCTATAATGTATTGCATTGTAGAGTGGGATTTCTTTATCGTTTTTGCAATTTTCCTAAGAGTTTGTCCTTCTTTTATTAATTTTATAATTAATTCACAAATTAATCATAAAATGAATCATTAAATTGATACTTCCATTGCACAAAATAATTTTAAAGTATATATCTCTATTTTTTGCAAATAAAGTATATCACTATTCTTGCAAACATTAAATTAATGTGAAATTTCACTTTAAAGTATCATATGATCTTTGTATGTTTATATTATCCTTATGACTTGCACATCGTACAGAGACTTTTTTGACCATGATTCTGCTAAGTTTGTCTTTATCCTGGATTTAATAGTGAATTAATTGCGAGAGTATGACTAACTTATGTTTAACTTATTGCCGCACATAGACCACTAAAAATTGTATGTAAACATTCGATTAGGAATTATTCTTTAATAGTTATACAATATCAAAATGTGATGTACGAAGACTTTTTGGACCGACTGTACATGCACTATTCATAGCAGCAATCGGCATGCGTGGTCTTGGTACTTGTTATTTTGGTGTCTAGCGTACTGTTGTATACACAGAGTTGTCATCCTATCGTTTGAGATTCAATTCGGTAGGAAGCGGTCACTTTGTGTTGTACTACCTTCCGTGGAATGTGGTTGCGACAGATATCACGAGATACCATACGTAATTCCTATTCCCTAAACGATTAGCGGTAATCAGTCCGCGATTAATTAATTTCCAATGACTTATATATGTATCGAGCAACGTCTGTTTATCGAAGCAATTATCTCGCGCGATTTAAAGTAGCAATTGCAATCGCAAAAGCGACATGGGAATTATACGTTACAGTTTCGTTGCGATATTTGCGGGCAATAATTATATTTTTAACAGTACTCGGATTCAAATGCATCCTGAATCCCGTTTTAGATTTTTCACTGATTTAAATGTAATTTGCCCATCATTTACGGAATGGGAATATGAAATAATATACGAATTGCCAGACTATGCTTTAAGTAGAACGGAAATCCGTGATGTATTGATCGTTAATAATACGTACGTTTTGCGAGAATTACGCGTTTGAAATGTAGATATTACGCATGTAGAGAATCATCGCGTTCTGAGTACTGAATTTCGGTTGTGCATTTTCGGACGGTCCATGTGGGTTTCATTAACCATTAACTCGAATTTATTAATCACGTCGTATTGCGTGATATTACAGTGAAGTTGCAATTTCGAATTTTTCAATCATTAACTTCGCGAGACAAACAGTCGGCAAAACGTTGATCATAATTTTCCATGATATTTTTTTATCTTTTACTGTAATTCATATATTTATTTTCTTACATTATAATATGAAATAATAATTGTTCTGAGAAACGCGAATATATTTTATTTGTTATTTAAAGTGTGCATCTTTATAAAATTGGATTTTTTAAATGTTGTTCTTCCGTTGTGTAATGTAATAAAGTGCGCCTCGTGCAATTAACAAAATTAATTTGAAACATAGAGAACGAAATATCGAAGTTGTGGTATGAAATGTTAAATATTTCTTGACAACAGATCGATTGGCGTGCGACCTCTTGGTGTTTGTTATACCGGGCGCGGCCATATAGTGTCTGTTTATACAGTGTACAGCGCATTATTGTTCACACAAGACCAGTGTGTTACGAGACTCGAGTATTTGAGCCGATAGATAGTATCGCAAATCGCTCCGTCGTCACGTTATTATCTCTCAGAGAATGTGATGATCCTCTGTACTATTATTATCCCGCATCTATTAGGTAATCTTATACAGATCTTACACGATCATTAATACTGATCAGTAATTTTGAATCGGTAATATTGGCAATATGCATTAATATTTTTACAACCTGACGATATTTTACAATACCTGATATTTACCTGATATTTTTACAATGCTGACACGCCTTCTTCACATAATCAGTATTACTGTCAATATTCCTACCACACAACGATACTAATGCTCGAGAATTAAGAAATTTGGATCACCATAAATATTCTACATCAATTCATCAATATTAACCACACACGATCAATAATATTGTCAGTATTTATTGATAAATAACGCAATTCGAGATCTCATAAATATCCATAGGATATCTAAGCCAATGTTCACTAGACATCCATGTCATATCCAATGGATATTTAGATAGATATCCATTAGATGTTTAATGGATCTATTTTAATCGTCTTTAATATTTTTTCGTCGTTTTAATTATATAATTGTACTTTCCAAGTAACATCTCTTTAATTTCATCTTGGAATCCACTTTTGGGGACTCCCCTTTAAAGAATCATATTATTAGAACATGAGTGAATAATCTCATAATGCTGTGTCTTTTATTCTGTCCTAGGTGGTTTTTTACTTACTAGAAAATAAACTCCACCGCGTCCATCTGGCGGCAATGCCGCGTACTGCTTATAAATCCACTGGATATCCTTGATAGCTATTTAGTAGATATGCGCCCACACAGAACATAATTTGTATTAGATATCTAATGGATATCTCCCGGTGGATATTCGGATATCCATGAATATGTAGGAAATATCCATTAGACGTGCTTTATATATCCAAATGTCCGCAATTCGAGATCTCATAAATATCCATAGGATATCTAAGCCAATGTTCACTAGACATCCATGTCATATCCAATGGATATTTAGATAGATATCCATTAGAT
>NJRL01000009.1:613339-653146 GCA_003063815.1 Aphaenogaster rudis | reverse complement strand
GATAACATGTGGATATCTAGTAAATATCTTTGTTAGTTATCTGGTGGACATGAATGTATGGATAATACGTGGATATCTAATGGATATCTTCAGTAGCATACTTGGTGGACACTGGACATGGATATGTGAACATTGTATCAATATTCAGTAGATATCCCCGCTGGTTACTCGGGAGATATAGATATATTTTATATATCTATTAGATGTCTACTAGTTATCCATAATAGATATGGATATCATATAGATATGTGGACATCCATTAGATATCTATTAAATATTTTGTTCTGTGTGGGAGAGAGGTTACCTTAATAATATGTTGCCCCACCCGGTTAGCTACACACTCATTGAGTCGTCTCGGCATGAATCGAATGAGATGATCAATTTTTTCTTGGGATATCTCATCCCAAACAACTTGAATCTCATGACGAAGAGCCTCCAAAGTTGAGGGATGGGGTAAATTTATGAGTCTTCTACCGATGATGTTCCATACATGTTCGATGAGCGAAAGGTCTGGAGATCTGGAGGGCTATGGTAGCTGCCGATGATGTCCCATACATGTACGATGAGCGAAAGGTCTGGAGATCTGGAGGGCCATGGTAGCTCCAGATCTCCAGACCTTTCGCTCATCAAACATGTATGGGACATCATCGGCAGAAAACTCACAAATTTACCCCATCCCTCACAAACTTTGGAGGTTCTTCGTCATGAGATTTAAGTTGCTTGGGATGAAATACTCCAAGAAAAAATTGATCATTTGATCCATGCTGAGACGACTCAATGAGTGTGTAACTAACCGGGCTGGAGCAACACATTATTAAGGTAACCTCCCTTATTTTTCGTTATTTTCAACTGAAAGTTTAATCATTTACTTGTTTTAGGGGCCCCATAATACGGTGCAAAAATATTTTAAATTGAGCCATTCTTTCTGGCTGTTGCATTTTCCATGTCACTGACAATGAGTGTATATATGTATATATATATATCGACATGAAAATAAAAAACAAATATACAGAGAACGTAAACAATTCATATTGACAGTGATATTGATTACACAAGAAGTCCATTCGTTTCGAATCTGACATCATTCTTCGCTGGACGTTATAAATAGTAGCACATTGAATTTTATGTGATATGACAAATAACTGTGATCAATGTTTTTTTCATCTTGTTACTTTATAATTCGATATTTTTGTCACGTCTTTGTTAGCATCCAATGCATTCGTTTCTTGAGGCAATCAATGTTATGTTAATCGGTCTCGAACAAAATCTTAGATTTAAACATTGTTTTTAAGTTGAGTAATCTATTAATTATTGAAATTATCATAATTGAAACAAAAAATTAAATAATTTACGTGTTATGTAATAGTTAAAATTTGCTATTTGTAATTAGTTTGTTATATATCAGTTGATTATTAACAATCATTTAATATATTATTATATCAACTAATTGTTAATATAATATATATAAAATTGATATATAAGAACTTAAAAGACAAAAAACCAAAATTAATTGATTAGTGAAAAGCAATTACTTAAACTACAAAAATTAATAGCAAATGATAAAGCAATATACGTATTCTCCGAGAATGCAATATTGATTCACTGCATCATTGATTCACTTTGATAGCTTACAATTGTGATCTCGATATTTTTGTATTAGGATCTTTGGTTCTAATTAATCTTCAGAACATGCTATTAAAATACTGTATAATGATTGACATTTTGATATGTAATTCTTTTTTCTGATGTTTAAAAATTATATATTATTTTAATTAAAAAATTTAAATACTACACTGAGAGAAAAATTTACTAAATTTCAATAAATGTTTTCTCCAATAGTACTAATGAAGTATTTTTTTGAATTCAGTTAATATTTTTCGAATAAAAAAAATATTCATCCAATTGAAAACAAATTTTCTAAACCTAATAAAATATTTACTGAATTCAAAAGAATACTTCATTAGTACTATTGGAGAAAACATTTATTGAAATTTAGTAAATTTTTCTCTCAGTGTAAATCTTAACACTTTTAGTCTTCAGGACGACATTTATATTTGTTGTTTGGTAAATAAGAATCTCTTATTTATACATGCATACGTGTACGCTCACGTATATAAATAAGAAATTATTGTTTAGCAATAAACAATTATGAATATCGTCTTTAATTTATGTATGATATTAGATGTATGATGATGTAAGAAATTTGATGCTGTACAGGAAATCTTAAAATAATTTTTTTGATATATTTGTAGCAATTTAATTTGCGAGTTTAAAAAAAATTTTAAAGATTATTGGTCTGTTCTTTTTCGCTGCACTTCTGAACTAGTGCAATAAGTTAGAATGAAAGAAAATATATTTGTCTCATTCTAACTTATTGCACTAGTTCAGAAGCTGTCTCTTATACACATCTAGATGTGTATAAGAGACAAGTTCAGAAGTGCAGCAAAAAGAACAGACCATATAATATTCTTTAAAATCTCTTCAAGCATTCAAGCTGAATTGAATAATACATTAATCATTCAATAAGGCCAAGCATATGTAATTGAAGTGCCATGAATTATATCTGTAAATGTGTTAACGACGCTTTTGCAATATCTCATGTCATTTGCGAGAAATATTATTTTACCTTCTATAAACTCGTTGGAGGATTATTGCGGCCTTACGTGCAAACGCAAGACGAGCGTGCTTGGCGTGCAAGAACCAATATTTGTTCGAAATAAAAGCTATCGTTACGTATAGACCGTAATTGGTAGCCGATAACGAGGGGAGACCGAAGAAAATACAGGGAAACGATGGATCTGGGATTCAGGAAAAATTATCTCATTAATCATCAATGTCAGATGTCAAAATCTCGAATATTATTAACTGATTAATATTGAATTAAGATTTATTATATGAGAAACTGAGAAAATCTTTTTGATAGATTGTTTTTATGGTGCTGACATTAATTTAGACGTATTAATTTAACATATACCTACTTTTCTTTGCTCATATAGTGTAAGAGATATTATATGTATTAAAGATATTATGTTATATGTATACATTATATTATAGAATTATAGTGTATCTTTTATTATGTAAAAAAATACAGAATTACTCGATACGTCGTATATGAGCTTTTTGCTATTTTATTCTGAGATATCCAAGTGCATAACAATAACAAAAAACACTTTCGACATTTTAACTTGTATAAACAGGCATAAACTATGTCGAGATATTTGATGTCCACATACATTTTTATTAATGAATTTTTCAAACAACTTTACGACACTGTTAAAAAAAATTCTCAGCAATAAACTGTTGCAACTACACGCTCACGTATTACAACTGCTCACAAAGTATAACTTTTATAAACATCGGAACACACATACATTTCAATCTCGCGCGATATTAAGTCTATCAGACCTCTATGCATTTAACTGAAATCTGAATTGCATTTAGAAAACATTATCTTATATCAAGAAACTATGCAGATTTTATTAGATTTTACTTATTAATTTTTGCTATTAATATGTTCTGGAAACTGTTACGCATAGCATATTTTAATCATGGAATCTTAATCATGTAAAAAGAATGCTTTAATCCTATTTTTCTTTTAAATTTGTCTATATAATATATAAAGAAAGTAGCAAGAGGGAGAGAGAGAGAGAGAGAGAGAGAGAGATTAAATTTAACTCCATTATAACTGAAAGTTTAGCTTTAAGAAAATTTAAAAAATTATAGATTGGATTTAATTGGATTAAATAGATTGGATTTTCAAAGTTTGATTAATAACATCGGAATCGGGTTACATTTTTAAATAATGAAGTCAGAGAGGATGTACATTACAAAATGTATATACAGGATGTTAAATTTCAAACGTAACAGGTGGAATATCTCGTAAACAATGCATCTTAGAGAAAAATGTTTCATACAAAAATTGTAGGGTTTCGAGGGGGACATAACATAGTAATATTCGTTTCACCTTGAGTGGCGTCTCCAAGGTCAGGTGGAAGTCTGAATCAATTTTTTAAATGGAAACCCATATTTTTTATTGTAACATCTTTTTCTATTAATTAATTTGTACAACTTTTGTCTGAAGCATTTTTTATTTACCTAATATTTTTTAAGATATTCAAGAAAAACTTGGTAACTTTTTCAATATTCAACTTACAATATTGAAGATGATTGAAGATGATCAAATGATGGAACAAAAGGACTCAGAAAAGAAAAAATACTTTAATAAAGCAAATAAGAAATAGACCTTATCAATAAATCGTGAAATAAAAAAGAAAGAATTTTTACATAGAAAAAGTATCAAAGTCTCTCTCTCTCTCTCTCTCAACCAAATTCTTTTCCTTTAAAAAGAGAAGAATATTCCATTAATTTAAGTGTTCAAAATGTTATCCTCTTGCATCTATGCAAGCTTGCAATCATTAGGCAGTCTTTGTAATTTGTCTCTTGAAATTGTTTGGCACGCTTTGCGTATGCGTTCCATCATATTTTCCCTGGTGGTTGGAGAATTAACATAAAAAATTTCCCTTTAAACAGAAAAAGAATTTGGTTTACTTCGATACTTTTCCTATGTAAAATTTTCTTTTTTTTTATTTTACGATTTATTAATAAAGTCTATTTCTTATTTGCTTCATTAAAGTATTTTTTTCTTTTCTGAGTCCTTTTTGTTTTGTCATTTGACCTTCAATCATCTTCAATATCGTAAGCTAAATGTTGAAAAAGTTACCAAGTTTTTCTTGAATATCTTAAAAAATATTAGGTAAATAAAAAATGTTTTAGACAAAAGTTATTCAAATTAATTAGTAGAAAAAGATGTTACAATAAAAAATATGGGTTTCCATTTAAAAAATTGATTCAGACCTCCATCTAATCTTGGAGACGCCAGTCAAAGTGAAACAAATATTACTATGTTATGTCCCCCTCGAAACCCTACAATTTTTGTATGAAACATTTTTCTCTAAAATGCATTATTTACGAGATAATCCACCTGTTACGTTTGAAATTTAACACCCTGTATATGTATATGTATATGTACAGCTGGATTTGCATAATGTCCTCTCTTTTACAATCTAATCTATGTAGTTTACTTCGTCGGAAGAAATACAAACGATTAGAAATATGAAGCATAAAAATTGCATAATCTTATGATGTAAATTTTAAAATTGAACATAATATCTTATTTTATATACAACTTGATTATAATACTATCACGTATTCCTTCTTAAATCGCCATTTTAAGTTCTATAACGAAAATTGATGTAAACGTTTGGTCTTGAATCGGGACAGAGAAGGATTTACCGATACGCGTACGCTATAACAGAGTCAATTCGTTGCAATAAGCTTCGAAACAAGATTTTATCGAAGCAAACCAATTGCAGGATTCCGGCCAATTCTCTGACTGTTATATTTCGCGTTA
Organism: Aphaenogaster rudis; assembly: GCA_003063815.1. Lineage (NCBI taxonomy): Eukaryota > Metazoa > Arthropoda > Insecta > Hymenoptera > Formicidae > Aphaenogaster > Aphaenogaster rudis. Next base: position 647,736 of record NJRL01000009.1, on the reverse strand, counting down.
ACCTTCTCTGCAATGTCACGAAATGGCGCGATATGGTGTGATACTTTGTTCGAGGAGACAATCATTTCGTCTAACGAAGCGCGTTCAGTATATCTAATTAAAAGTTAATTTGCTTATTTGGCTGAAGAGTCTAAGAAAACCGGAGAAATGCAACGAAGGAAGAAGATGCGCTTATAATCGTTATAAATTGTTGACTATTCTTTTTTCTTAATTCGAATAATTTACACAAAGTGACACTGAGTAATTAATTAATCAGCTATTTATATCAAGATTCTTTATTCAGTAAAATTGTTATGTGACGCTCTCAGATTTATTTACTGAAAATTAAATTAACTTTGTACGCTTTGTTTAATTTCATAACAATAATTAGAATTTTGCAAATAAGGATATTTATATCTAGCGAATTACGGCATACGTAGTATAAAAAATTTTAATGATTAACAAATTATCGTTAATTAATAAAGAGGTGAAAACTTATTTAAATAATTATTAAAAGAGATTTTATTTAATTTAATTGCGAGTCGAGATATTTTGTGAAAATATATATTTCAATATACAGTATATATTTTATGAAAATTCATATCGCTAAAATTTATATCACTTTTATAATGTAAAATTATTTGGCACGTATATTAAAATAATTTATTAAAAATAATATTAAAAAATAGAAAATATTATTTTCTATTTAACAGTTTTCGTAATGGAAGGGGGTTGGGGGAGGGGGGAGAATCTTATAGATGTTTTAGCATTATTAATATTAAATTTGTTACTCGTAGAGGACCACAATCCGTATGGTTGATACGTAGTGATAAATAGAATATCTCTTGCCAGTTGGGTCGTCTTACAATTTATTACATAAGAAAATCTTATGTTAATAAACGCTTTTGTTACTCAGATGCATTCCATTATCGCCTTAATAATTTTTAATATTATACGCCTTTAATAATATTTAGAATTACATTATTTTTATTATGACTTAATATATCTCATCCGCTCCATATGTTTTATTATTACAGCTTAGTCAAAAACCATATTAAAATCATCAAAATTTTAGTTATAATACAGTCTCTATATTTACATCAGACATATCCATACAAAATGTATTTGTTCCCATTTTGAATTAAAATTATGATCAATCAAATGTTGTTTAATTTCTTCTTTACACATCCTCGGTTATAATATTGAACGTGAATTAGTATGTTCAAAAAGAAAGCTGACAAGAAACGAAAGATTGTGAAAATGCAAAGAAATGACTTGGCAGTTATTGCAGTCCAAGTTGCAATTCGAAGCCGGAGTAGATCTTACCGTGAATACATTTTCTTGACGTCTCAAGCAATCCTCTCACTGGTCTTCTGTTCTGTTTGTACGAGATTCTGTTCTCTTTCCATGTCTTTTCGTCTGGGAGATATATATATAGACAGGGATATCACGAATTTTCCTTTGACTATTCTAGACTATTCTTTTTGGAGTCACTTTTTTCTTAATGATAATATAAAACAGCAATTCTAATAAGATGGCAACATTAATAATTTTTTAACTTTTAATGTATGAAATATTTTTGCAAACCCTAAAATAAAAATCTGTAAAAGCAAACTTCGCTTCTATTGACAAAATGTTTCTTTTACTTTAATACGTTTCAAAAAATACATGTAACAAAAAAGATTATTAAACTTTTATCTAGTAGTTTTGTATATATTCCTATTTTACGAGCGTGACTTATCGAAAATTTTCAATTTTTAACGTTCATTTCGAATTAAAATTATGATCGATCGAATGTTGTTTAATTTCTTCTTTATGCACCCTCGGTTATAATATTGAGTGTAAATTTGTTAGAATTATTAAAATCTTGCAGATATTGTAATTTTATTTAATATTGAAACAATTATTTTCTAATATTTTATATTAAAAGAAAAGTTTATATATCTATCTGAGATAGCTTGCATTACGCAAAAAAATTTCTTAATTTTCTTTTCTCTCACTCTCCCTTTTTCACCTTTTTCTTAGTCAGAGTTTGCCTGAAACGCTCTCAAGTCTTACGCGTGCGTGGACACCATATGCAGATTACATCGAGATGTTGGCAGAGTACACATGTGTTCGTGTAAACTCGATATCAGATTCGCTCCCGGAGTTTGGGGTAAGATTTATGAGCGCCGCGAGGCCGTTTTGTTAGCGACGTAGTTAGGACCGTCGCGGCTTCCAGCCGTACAAATGATAATTAATGAAGAGTTTCGGACTCGCGAAGGGATGAATGTGGTCGTCGTTCACCAAGAGCCGGAGGATGGCGCGGTGTATAGCGACGGACTTCCGGAATCCGCAGAAGTTTGATGCGGCCGAGCTTTTTGAATACGCGTTTCACTTCATTCAAAGGGCGGAATCTGTTATACTATTCAGCTTCTATCTATGGATCGTCTGTGCGACGTATATATAGGATATTCCGAATCAAAACTGAGGTGATTTAGACGTACACGTTAGAATCTAAACTATCGAAACAAAGTAGGAAAAATTAACAAAATCGAAATATTTTGTATCTCAAATATATGAGTAAGACACTTTTTGTTTAGTTAATTTTATGTGGTAGTTTTAATTGGAATATTTATTAAATATTGAGAGATAAGATATATTTGTTATTGTTTTAACATTAATGATATAATAAAATTAATGTCAAAATAGACTTCTTATTCTAACATTAATAAACGTAACACAATTACTTATAAATACTTAGAGTATTTTTTATAAATATTTTTAGAACATGAGCCTTTTAAAACTAGAAAATATTGGCATTTGGTTTAAATAAATCTAAGGAATAATAACAGTGAAAGAACGTAGCTTATGTCAGTTGAATGAGTTCTGTTTCAATTCGAAGCGCGTTCTGTCGGTTTGATGGACACAATGTGATATACTATTTTGACGTTTTAGTGCAGCGTTCTCGCGAGCTCCTCCAATCGCGGCTCGAAAAGCGCCTTCTCCACCATCATTTTGTCGGAACCACATAAATTTGTTCGTCGCGAAAATCGTCGTTGTTTCCGCACCGCGAAACTTGTAATTGCAGGAACACTTGAGGCGCGGCACAGTCATTATAGTCTGTGGCGCACGTTGCGCGCAACTTAATGTCCGCTCGCATTCATGCGCGTGCACACACGCTCCCATCGGTGCATCATTAATTTAAGAAGGTATATACGCAAAACATGAATCTCGTGAAGAGCGTATGGCGCGTTAAATCTGCCTTTTTCCCGCGCTCCCGCCCGAGAGAACTTCATTAATTATTTTTAACTGCGCCATTTCGCCGCTGTCGTACGTAACGCTGTGTAATAATCCTCCGTGCATCTGCAGCAGTGCAGCTATGATATGTTACGAGAAGGCTAAATATGTCGAGATGAGTTCTCTTTACCTTTAGTGATAGAAATTTTGCTTTTCTCTTTGATATCTCCGAGGATCGTTCAGGAGCAGTCTAATAAACATATGTATTTTTCAGAATATTTACAGTATCTAAAATCAAGATTCTTGCAAATTAGAATAATTTATAACAAGTTTTAAACATACGCTTTATATCATTCATTATTAATCTTATTGATTAACCCATGTTTTTCCTAGGTGAAGATGTTCCTGAGATTTTAAGATGACCTTTGTTTTTTTAAACGGAATCATATGATTTTCTTTATATAATATAATTTCTCTAGTTATTTGGCATATAAAAGTATTAAGGTAAAGCTATCAAAAAATCAATAGTTTACGAGATATTTTATATTTTATTCTGACATATTTTTACATGAAATATAAAATATCTTGTAAACTCTGTTCGTTTTTTGATAATCGTATTTTAATACTTTTATGCTCAGAATAGTGGGATGAGTCAGTTGATTTGAAAAAAACACATAGTTGCTTTTCAAAAAAATTATGCAATTTGTAATGTGCAGTTACGTACTTTTTTGAAAAGCAACCATGTTTTCCTCACATCAATTGATTCATCCCACTATTCTACGCATAAAAGTATTAAGGTACAATTATCAAAAAATGAATAGTTTACAAGATATTTTATACTTTATGTCAAAATATATCAGAATAAAAAATAAAATATTTCGCAAAAACTATTGATTTTTTAATAACTTTATCTTAATACTTTTATATGCCAAATAACTGGGGAGGGGGGGATATTATATTATATAAAAAAAATTATATAATTTAAAAAACAAAGGTCACCTTAAAATCTCAGGAACACCTCCACCTAGAAAAAACATGTGTCCATCATAATATGTCTCCCTCGAAACAGAGTAAGTTTTACTTGAAACATTTTTCTTTAAAATGTATTGTTCAAGAGATATTTGCCTGTGGCAATTAAAATGGGACACCCTGTATATCCGTATATAATAATTAGCAATACAATGATGAAGGTATAAAGTTTAAACTAATTTATTTATTAAAAATAAATAAAAATTTAATGTATAAAATTGCCTTCATTAAAAAATATTTTACTTTTTGTAATAATCGCTTAAGAGTTTAGTTATGAATAATGGAAATTTATGAACATTTATACATTTTAATATAATTTAAGGAAAAGTGAAAATATATGTGACTATTTCGTGTGAGAGTCTAGAAAGTTATTTTCTTCAGTTTTTCTTTGGAACGGATAAACCTTTCAATGCGATAGAATAGAGAAAAGTTGAAAATTTATGAATGGGTATTGTCAATGCAGTTATTTGCGAGAATTGTTAGAACATAAAAATTATATGTTAACTTTCGTCATATCCATATATACTTGAGCTGATACGAAAATAAGAACGGGTAGAAGCGTAGAAGTGAAGCGTGCTGAAAATATTCCAAGTATCCTCGAAAGTGGTTTGCTTGGGAAGTGAAAAGTAGTTTGGTCGAAGGAAATATTTTGCGCTGTCTGTATGTCAATGACGGAAGCACGAAAATCTCTGAAGTATATAACTAGGTACAAGTAGTTTGTAAAGTTAACAACTGTTAGGAAAATTATATATCGAGAATGTGTGTGTGTGTGCATTTTATTGTCAAATTATATATCAATTTATTGATTTGTTAATTTCAGTTTCGTGTGAAAATTTCACAATCGCGGATGGTATTCATTAAAAACTTTAAGCGTATCTTTGATTTTAGTTTTTGGGATAATGGTGAAAATGTCGTCTACATATCTATAGAAGACAGGAATTTTTAAATCCAATTTGTTAAGGCAGTATGTTTCGAGGTCGTCCATTACGATATCGGCTAAAATAGGAGAGACTGAAGACCCCATAGGGTTTCCAAAGATTTGTTCATAGAATTGTCTGTTAAAATTAAAACTAGTGGAACTTAGAATCAAATTAATAGCGTGTAAAAACTGGGGCAAGTTGAGTGCAGTAGCTTGAAAGATATAATTCCATCTTTTTTCTATTCCATCTGAAACCAACTCTTTCGGAATGTTAGTGAATAATAACGTGACGTCTAAAGAAATTAGTATCTCATCAGGTTGAATATCAAGATATTACTTTTTATAATTAATAGATACATATCTGAGACACATATCTTAGACGTTGTAGGATAAAACTGCAGATTCGGATAATTTTGAGATCCGTTTACAACAGTTGTTATGAAGTTGTAAAGCACTCATGATAAAGTTTCACATGCCGCAACGATTTTTCCAATCGCCAGAGCCGCAATTTCTGCGCTTTTTAATTTTTTCGAGAACCGAATCGAAATCTCTGCTGCGTGAGCGCGTTTAGAAGCCCTCGATTTATAGGAGGAGACAGGAGAGGCCATGCATCCAGCTAAAATCTGCTGACTCGCCGTAAATAACGCTATCGGGGCGCTCTCGCCTCGATTACTTTTTTCGCCGTAAAGCAAACCGAGTCCGCGCGGCGGCGTAACAACGCCATCGCTTCTACACGCTTGGACGTTTATTTCGCACAAGACGAGACTAAGTTTTTCGGGGATAATCGTATTACCTGCCCGCGCGAAACAACCTCGTATGGCGTATGGCATTATTAACGCTGCGCGTTGCGGTAACAAGCGCGTGCAACAACCCTTTTAACGTTCGCTTCGCCAAACGAGCGTCACAGGCGCCGCGTAAAACGATTGCGTGCGTTTGTTGTTTCGTAAAACCTTTCGGCGTGCATTATACAGTGAATCGCACTCAACGCAGTACTTCACGCGTGTCGCTCGCAAATACACTTGTAACTACAGGTGTAACATTGGATAAGTTATTTAAGCACGCTATTCGCCACGGACATTCCGCGATTATCATAAATTTGGTGCTACTGTGGTATGCTTTTGTGCATCTCGGTCGGCATAATGGTAAATTCACGGTAATAAACGTCTTTATCTTGGTACAAGCCCAAGTCATATTCATAATAAATCGTTGCAGTAATTAAAAGCTTGTTGGAGACTTTTTCAGCATGACAGTTTGTTTAAAAATTACTTTGAAACTGAATTAATCAATAAAAAAGAAAAAAGCGCTAAATATGTTTTAGATCAGTAGATAGCAAAATTATTTTAAAGTAAATTTTATTTTAATACATATTTTCAAGTTTGATTATAAAAAATGTATAACACTAAAAATTAAGGAAAGTTAGGAAAATTGATGATCTCAAATTAATTCATCAGTAAAAAAATTTATTGAAAAATCTATTATATTAATTTTTTTAATTAAAAACATTTTTAAGTAAATAACTTTATCATCTCTTGCCAGTTGAGTCGTTTTACAATTTCTTACACGTTAATTATTTACTGGCGGTTAGAAAATTAAATTTTCTGTCTATTACACCACCTCGACCTAAAGATGGTGGTACACGAAATGAATATGTCTTCTTAACATCAGCGTTTGTTGCGATAAATATTATCACATGCCTCGGTGGTTGAACTGGCACGACGCTCGCCTAGAGTGTAGGGAGGTCCAGGTTCAAATCCTGGCTGAGGTAATATTTTTCGCAACAAATTTTCTAACAAGTTTCACGATGGGAGGGTGTTGGGGGAGGGGCGAGAATCATATATAGATGCTTTAGCATTATTAATATTAAAATTTGTTACTCGGAGAGGAGCACAATCCGTATGGTTGATACGTATGTGACTAATATAAGTATCATCTCTTGCCAGTTGAGTCGTTTTACAATTTCTTACACGTAAATAACTTTATATAAAATTTTTAATAAACAACTTCAAAGCTTAATAAGTTATAAATTATGAATAATATTATATTACTTTTATGAGCATTATTTATTTTCGTACAACATTACATCATATAATAGATATGTTAGGAAGATCTAGTGTAGCGGTCAGAGGTTAATGTACCCATCTTCATCTTCCGGCACGAACAGTCGCATGAACATTGAACCGTCACCTTTGTCATCCTTATCGCCGGCAGGAAAGCTTCCTTATCGCCGATGTCCCACACAATTAATTAAATCGACCGTACTTTTTTCCAGGTCGCCCCCATTTTTTTCTTCTTGGTCGGCGTCATTTCGATCGGCTGATGGCGATCGAGATCGATAAGGGACGTCGACAAAGGCAGTCTGCTTTTTCGCGCATTTGCTCCACCATTTCTCGACTCGTCGACGATGGCCCGCGTTTTCTTGTCCAGATGTCATTAATTAAGTCGCCCATTTATCCACCGCGGAAGCAAGATAGATCGACGATACTTTGTTCGTAAATCCCAGACGTGCGGTCTTGTATCGAGTGCCTTCGTCATAAATTTAACACGGAACTGCCTGAGAATTCGAGAAACACCGCGAGCATTAAAGATTAATGATCGATGGATGGCTCGCAGCGTCACCCTCCGGGTCTTCATTTCTTTGCGGTTACGCAGTCTCAGTTGATCTAATCTTTGTTCTTAAATGGCCCAGAATAAGTATCACCGCGGCTTTATCATCATACAGTGACGCTTTAGAAAATTATTTAAATTACCGCGCCCCCTTTCCCTAACTTATCCATCTTTCTTATGGCATAACTTGCTATCCCGAATTTGATAGCTACAGGATGGTAACAAAACACAGGTGGCTGTTTGCTTTCATTATTTTTATTGCTCTTTTGCCCATACGATATTGCGATTTTGTCTGCTATCTTATATCAATTTCCAAGAACGGAAAATGTTCTCTTCTCGCGAGTAAGCTTTAGGTTTAAAAATGTATATAATACCTGTGAGTTTCTCAAAGTTTCTATCTATTATAGAAGAAGTATAAACGTTTCTATCAGTTACAGATATTTTTATAATTGTATTTTGTAATTTTATGTTATTTAACGAACATTTTTACAAGAAATAATTGAAACAAAGAATCTTTGTAGATTAATAATTTAAATATGCAAATAAATAGATATTTGATTTAATTTATGGTTTTATAGGATCTCTATTTAAGACTTTATGTTAAAAATTTATAATAAATAAATTTGCTATTAAATCTTTTCTAAAAATAATATGCCTATCTTAAAGATATCCGCTAATTCATTCTATATATATCTAAAGTTTAAGTACAAACACAACATATATATACTCTTGATAGAAAATTCAATCAAAGTCTAGCACAATCAGTATTACATTGAGAATAGAATACGTTGCTGCAGTTCCTTTCTCGATTGTGATTCTATTTCTCCTAATCTAATTCTCCTATTTCTCTTTGTGTGTCCTATTCTCAAGGATATATCGCAAAATTAACGTATTCATCTGCGCACTCTCTTATCGTCGTTACTCATTCGCCTTCCCCGCGGGCTAATTTATCATTTTGCGCTTGCACAATCGCGATCAATAAAACACACCGATAAAGAGCCGGCAGAGCGGCCACCGCGTTTTCTTCACATCGCTTATCGTGTTTCGTGCTCGTTCGGCATTATGCAGACGCGCGCTCTCATTTTGCACCCGAATAAAATTAATGCTTGCGCGTCGCTCGGCCAGTAAGTCGTAAATATCATTTCCTTCTTTCGCCTCTCGAAACGCGGAGATCCGGCAATTCCAAGAGACTCTGATCCATTAGAGACCATAAAATGTTTTTCCGTGCGCTATCTTTCCATCGAGTTGCATGTTGGAATTAAATATCAAGACAATGCACTCTCTCTCTTCTTTCAGTAATTAAGTTGCTCTAGTATGCGTAAGATGTTTTAGTGGTTTCGAAATAATTGTGATAATAATAGATCCCGGAGGGGTGATTGATTCGCGCAGTCATTTTTGGGCTTAACGAATCCACAGACTCGACTTCAATACACTATGAACATTCATATACATTTATTCATCAATATTTACATTACATATTACAAATCATATATAGACATTCTTGGGAGCAATAGTGTAACAAATATTTAAGAAAAAGTGGTAACAAGATATACAACCTAAGCTAAGAATAAAAATAATAAAATAACAAGATTTATATACATGGTTGATAGAACAGAATAGTGAAAACTAAAGCTCAGTTTTATTTTTAATTTTTAATAAAAAAAAATAATAGTAGACAATCAGAATACTTTTATTTCTTCAGTGTTTTTTTAAATCTTTGGTTTCAATTTAAAATTATCTGATCTCAGTCGTTTAAGTTCGCTGTTTTAAGTAGGTATACAATACGTTTACAAAGTTAATCACTAATCTAATCTATCTTAACGACTAGATCTAAAGAAAATTAATATAGTTAATATATAGTACATATATATCTACTATATCTTGTACGCTCAGCATATATAGCGATGAGACTCTAACTATTAATGTAACTTATTTTAATGGACAAAGTGCGTTGTACTTTGAAATATATTTGATAACAATATCTATCGATTTATCGAGAGCACAGAAACTTTTAGCGTAGAAATGCGCACTTTATAATTTTGGAAATCGAATACTTAGAATATCAAATAGGTCAACTCTTCTTTTATAATCTTAAACTCCTAAGAAGAGGGCGCACGAAGAAGAGAACAATGAACCCTTAATGAATTAAAGTTTGCAAGAGTTACATCGCGCTACAGGATACAAATGACGCATTCTTTCCCTCGAAACGCGGTCAAATTTATTTCACGGGAGAAAAGAGGATCGCGATGATAGTAGATCGAGCTGCTGCGTCGTTGGCCTTATAATTATTCTTATCCCTCTTGTCCTCTCGCGGCGACAAAAGTACGATGTGACTTTCTGCGATACCGTTCCACGAACCAAACGCGAAATGATTTGCATATTCTTCCGCCGGTTTCTCATTACTCTTCCACGTAGCGTTAATTTATCACTTTGGCCGCTCAAACGCCGTCCGGATTAATAAACGCCATCGATAAAGAGCAGTTCTTTTTCCCCTCTCGCTTATATTTCTTATCGCTTCCGATCGCAGTAGCCGCCCGCGTTCGACATTATGCAGTTCGAGTTCCTTTTTTTCGTGGTCCGAGAATAATTAATTCACGTGTCGCCCGCGATGCTAGATGCGACCAGGTAAGGCGGCTAATTGTCCGGTGATATTAATGTCACTTTTAATTAAAGTTCCATTCAAGACCGTCGGTGGGTGCGCGAGCGAGAGGGGCAGTGGACCTCTTTTCTTCGTGGCATTTTATAATGGCCAAGGGTTACGAGGATTTTTGCGGCAAATTTGAAATGCGTCATTTAGGGAAGCGGCCGTTATATAGGGCTAGCAAAAACGGTAGCTCGTAACATTTGCATTTATAACCGACAGAATGGCGCTGTTGCGTTTAGTACGATGTCGCTGCATTAAGCATCACGCATAGAATGCAGTGACATTAAATTTCATATTTCATATACGATTCATTTCATACATGATTTCTCTTGGCCTTATTAAAGGTGAAACCGTAATGCGCAGTTATAAGAGAGATTACTCCGAATACAAAAGAAGCTTGCTAAATAATATAGCTTGGAAATAATACAGCTGTTTTATTGGGCTTTATTGTATACGTAATTTTAAGTTCATTATATTTTCAATTGTGAGATAAAAAATGTCAAAATTGAAAAGAAAATGTAGGTGTGATTTAAATTTACGATCATAGAAACCATAGGTACAATTTGGTCATAGTTCAACGTTGATACTAATCTTCTGATACTGATCTGATTACTAACTTTTTATTACATATTACTTAAAGATGTGATAAAATTAGCTGTCATTGTTGCATTTTATTATAAACTTACAACAAGAAACTTTACTTTTCCAATCGCATCTTTCTTGATATTACATTAGGTTGCAATAAATATCGTTCTTCTACGATCGTCACAACAATCAACTCGATCTCTTGAGAGTTAGATCATTCTTCCGAACGTGTCTTCAATTACGGTCACGTAGAAGAGTACTTGTTTTTCGCAATGATCTCCGTTTTTCTTTTCGCTTTTATGACAAGGGGCAAGCGTCGAAATTGGCCATTCCGTGTGCCGCGTTTCCGCGATCTGTTCCATTTTCATTTTCTGATATTACCGTCGGTGGTTTATACGTCTGCGAGACTGGGCCGGCCGCCTGCTTCTATGCATCTCAATGCACTCTTTCCTTCTGCAATGCGAAGATCTATACAAATCCGCCTTAGACCTCGGAGGAAGGATTTCTTATTTCCTCAGAAACTCTCGCGGTGACAGGTAATCGACCGACGACTTACGTGCCCCGCCTTTGGAACTAATGCGCGAAGCACTCGATTTCTCACTGTACTCGTAGAACACTCAACCTGAAGCACCGGCACGCGTGCTGATAATTCTGAAATCTCGTTCTCGGTAACAGGAAATTTCCTAAAGCGTTAGTATTGCCATGCTTGAAGTATGCTTTTCGTTTCTAGAGATGTATTTTATCGATTCACGATTTCCACTTTAAATATTCATGTTATGTATTTTGAATCTTTAATGCATCTTCACTTTGATAAATGCTACTATTTAATTATAGTACGAAAACTTCTTACTTTATATTTGGAATTTTAATTCTTTTATTATTTATTTTTATTAGTTACTAAAATACACAATTACAACACCACATAAAGATTTTAATAATTAATATTATAAGTTTATATATTAATAATAATACATTTATCTCTATAAAATAAAGCAACTATAATCTTATGCATAACTTTTTTGAAATAGTACTAAAAATGAGTTAAAGTTAGTAGACAAATAAATAATTAAAATATAACAATTGAGAAATATATATTACTATAACATTGGGAAATTTATATGATTATATTAATATAGTAAGATTAAGTTTTCCAATTATCAAGCACATCTGCTTTATGCAATGCATTTAATATATACTTTCAGACAGACATACGCAGAATTTAATTCAATCTGGATATTTTATTCTGAGATTGATAGTGATAGCACCAGGTTATTAATCATGTAATCTTCCGTACAGGGAATGTGATAGTGTACGATATCCGGTTTAATAATTAATGTGATGTATCTGTCTTCATTATAACCGTTTCTTGAATTTATTATCCGCCGTTTAATACAGACGATTATTTCTAAATTTCTAAAAATAATTTTTGCATATATTTGAGACGTTAAATCATAATTTTGTGTGTGTAATTATATTAGGCTATTTGCATATAATATTCACGATAATGAATTGCATATGTCATCAAATATTTACATTATTTTTTCAATATCTTTTTCTAAATAGTACGTTTTAAAATTACAGCATTTTACATAATGTTGATTCTTCTAAGTGTAATTGTTAATTATAAAAAATCTTAATAAAAATAATGAAGAAAAAAAATATGAAGGATTTTATTGCTTAAATATTATAAACATTACTCAAAAAAATATTTTAAAATTAACAATATTTTCCAAATATATTTAAATCATTTTATATGTTAATTATTAATTTTATATGTTAATTAGCTCGTGGATATTATAATACATAAACGAATACAAAATATATAAGTGCAATTTCAAGTGAAACAAGTAGATAAAACCTCGTTTATGTCAACCTACATAAATTCACGCGTACTTTAAGGAAACTCTCCTTTGTCCCACGGCGCATCTTCCTTATTCTGTGTGCACTCTCTAGCATGCAACTTCTCGTTCCCTTATATCCTGACATCCGCTTCTTCTTTAGTCTTGTGCCTTATAATCATTCTACAGGCTCATTTCCCTCGCGTGGTATAATGCGAAAGAAAGTTTGTTTTCGTAAGTTTGCAGTCAACACTGCTTTACAGTTACGCTTTTTGTTCCTCCTCGCGTCGTTCTCGCGTACCGAGATAAGCGTCGCCGCGTGATTTAATTCAACAAAACAAAATCTTTACATCATCGTTATTTCTTTAGATTAATCTTAATATACGAGACTATAAATACGATTCATTTTATTTAAGCATGTTATATTATTATAAGTACGTGCTGTCTGATAAATTTATTATGAAAATTTTTAAGTATAATTTTACATAATCTTGTTTAAGGAAAATTTATAAGAAGATAAATTTATTTAATAAGAAGTTTTATAAAAACCTCCAGAAACTCCATTTATAAAAATTTTTTCAAAATATACGTTAAAAATAGAACAATTTTGGTTTATTTTTTTAAAGATAAACTAATATATATACATGTATATAAGTATATATTCTTGGGGGGGGGGGTTTATGTAAAATTAGATTAATACTGGCATGAAAGTATTATAAATAAATCATTATTGCACACTTTATAAACGGTTGCATATAATGTAAGAAGTTTTTTAAAAAGAATTAGAAACAAAAGCAAAGTAACTACGGTCGTTTATTGCAAAAAGCTTGACAGTTGCTGCGAATTACTTCCGCTCGATTAAAATCGCTCACGTGGATAGCCGCGTCGGACGGCCGATGTACCGTACATTAACGTGAATTTTCCTCATGGCAAAAAGCGTTGCGACGACGAGAAAGGAGAACTCTGGAAAACTTTGGCTCGCCGCCAAGTCTTATGTAGAACACGAGACCGTGTGTACACTGGACTTGCATCAAACTGCATTTTCCTTCATGTACGCGTGCGACATTGGATCCCGGAAATAAAACGACCGACGATGATGGAGGACGACCGGTATATACTCGTAATACGAAGAACAAATAGACCGGTGTTTCCTTAGACACGAAGCAAACGGAGAGCGACGCACTGTCGACAAGTACACTTGATTTGATATCCGATAAAAAGGAAATGAGGCATAGTGATTGTCAATTATACAGTTGAAAAGTTCAATATTTTCTATCTAAGATTAGATTGTAGTTAAGTAAGGTAATATTAACTTTTTTAAAATATTTAAGTATGTACATATATACTTAACCAAAAAAGTTAGTGCAGTTTTCGGTTTAGAGGGCACTTCTATGAATTATTTTATGTTATAATTGGCAACGTACAAGTTTTAAATTGCATCATGACGTATTGGCTTCAGTCAATCTTGCGTACACTAACTTGTTACGTAAATTTCTTCAATGTGCTTTATTCTTAATATAACAGCCGCATAAACTTTTAGATTATCTGATATTTACATCGTTATAAATATTTAACATTGTATACGCTTAATTGTACTCTTGTATGGCTAATTTGCGCATTATTGCACATCTATCTAGTACGATTTGCGTAGAATATCACAAAGGTACACAAAAAGATACATCCATAAAAAAAGAATCCAACTTGGTATATGAGTCGTCATAAAGTACTCCTAGAATTGGAAGATAAACGATTTCATTTTTTGAAACGAAGATAAAGAAACTATTCGAGTCACTGTCTGAATGAGAAAATATCGGTCAACTTTCGAATGCATGTTAGTGCGAAATCTTTTTTTCGTATATTGATTTTACAATAACGTACAGTTATAGTAGCGTACAGATAAAATATGTAATATGTTCTTTTTACAGGAACGTAAAGAGTTATCAAATAAAAAATAGAAAAAAGCATAAAGATTTATAGACATGAAGTGCATGCTATTTCTATTTTTGTTTTTAATATAAAAACTGCAAACACAAAATATGGCAAAAAATTTTTAGATTACAGATATAAATTAGATATTAATCTATAATCATTAACTGAGGTTATAATAACACAAGCCATATGAATATTTCAAATTTATCTTCTATATTAGTATTAATTTTCTATATTTCTGTATTATGTATCGAAATACGAAAAAAAAGTTTTTACCGTAAAATAATCTATTTTGTAAAAAGTCGTAAGGTTAAAGACGATGTTCTCAGACAATCCGTCTTAGGAAATAAAAAACTAAAAAATAATGTTTTTTAACTTGCGATGTAATACTCCCAAAAAACTCGAAATCTGAGAAAAAATAGTCTTAGTCGTAAATCCATCCTGCTTGTAATCGAAAGAATATTTTTCTGCTCGAAAGTACTTATACCGCGTCCTTCTTATATACTACGTGTCCTTCGTTCGCGATGTAGATTCTCGACTTTCCGAACTCGGTCGACCGACCTTTGCTCACTCTTTTTCGCTGAGGTCCGAGGATTTCTTGCTCTTCGCATTTTTTTTTCTTTTTTCCCCCTTTTTGCCTTTTTTCTCCAGTCGTCTGTCGGCGTCTAGCCCTTTCGCACACCATACCGTTTTACGAGTCGGTAAATAATTTATGAACCACGTTCCCCGTCTCGATTTCACGGCGCGACGCACGCGAAGAAAAATTCGGTCCAAGCTGCTGTCGCAGCCGGACTGGTTCTTCCATTTGCTCCGACGAAATGTGTGCCGCTTCCACGAGGTTGCCCACTCTTCTTCCGCAGGAAATCGAGAATTTTTGAACCGCTCGATTAGGTCGTTCAATGTGAACCACTTGATCGATAGTTATAGTAAATCTACACGGCCAATTACGATTATCATTCCGGGTACTTTGGCGAACTAAATGAGAGAGATTAAACGATGTAGGTAAATAATACGTTGTTTTTATAAATATAATCACCAAGTATAGACTCGATGTTTGTAATGCATATAATGTATTAATATATTCATAAATGTATTCGTAATACGCATATTTTTATCTTTAAAAAAGTTGTTCCTGCAACTGCTGTCATACACTATTTATTTTATACTCATTTACTTTCAGCGAATAAATCTTTCAAAAATTGCGAATATTATGTGAACGTACGCTCTTTACGAAATTATTGAAAGATTCAGTAGTCAAGTTAGAGTTAGAGCCTTTTAAAGACATCGAATTTGCGAAGTATTGATAAGTAGTATTATACTTTACGAGTAAAGTCATAAAGTCGGTGTTTGAACTCCCAGTGATTTCGTACTCTTACTTGGATATTTATGCGCCATGAATCCGATTCATGTATATTCTTTTAACGACAGAGAACATTAAATCTCGTGTAGTACTGGCATTTTTGCAATGATGTTTATAACTTTTTAACGTCGCAGCTTCTTTCGAATCGCTAATCATAATTAGTCGATATTGATAATTTGATTAACTTTATCACGATTTTCACAAATGTGATCGAAACGTTACTGTGATCTACGTAGCCACGCAGCAGGAATGTTATTATCGAAGTGAATCAATGAACCACGACTGCTGCTGCTGCTGCTGCTGCTGCTGCTGTTGCTTTGTGCCAAGTTGAGGGTGCACCTAATGGCGTTTATACGTGAGCTGAGAAAATCCATTAGGCGCGTTATTGAAAACGTCGGGAACGGCTTCCGACTGTGATGTTCCGCTTTCAATTCTCTCTCTCTCTCTCTCTCTCTTCTTAATTCTTTTTTCTTTCGTTCCCTTCTTTAGTTTAGTCTTTACCTTCTCCATCTTCTTTGTACAATATACGTGAGAGAGAGATGGATTTTAAATCAGATCCGGATTAAATTTAAATACATCTTTTAGTAATTACGAATGTAATGAGTACGAATGATTCTGCGGTAGTCTCGTAAAGATTATTGCAGGAGAGATTTGATTCTAAACACTCCTGTTGTTATCTATAGACAATTTTATTTAACACTGCACCTTAAAAATGTTCCGACAGAGGTTTCTGCGAAGTAATTATAGCAAGATTAATTTTACTAGAATACCATGTTTATTGGTTGGAACTTACAATTAGCTAAACTCGACACTTTCCGTCCGTATCTCTTGAATATCTATAAATTTGTTTAGATACTAAAAGAAAAATAACTAAAACCCAATTTAATTAAATAAATTTTTTGTCTACGTCGTAAATTAAAACTATTAAAAAATGGACAGAAAATCACCATGTTAGACTTATCATGTCATTTGCTTTAAACGCGTTAACGAAGGCAAAATAAAATAAGTAAATATAGATTTTGAATGGCCACTTTATTAAACTCCATAAATATACGAAACCATGACCGACACTCGCTTTGAGGAAGCAGTATCAAAAGACGGGAAACCATAACGCGGCGAACTCCTTATGGCGGATGCGGTTTAGCGCTGTTAAGTACGCTCTTTCTAAGAAGACCGGCGCTGTGAGAAGTAGCTACCCGCCGCAAGTTGCGGAGCTAAGTTTATAGTTCAACGTCGCGACGCAGGGAGTTTCGAAGAGAGAATGTATATTTGAGACAAGAGTCGGGAGTGTACCATTTCAGGAAAGTCTATACGAAGCATACTACTCTGCCATGAGACATATGTGTGCGGTATAATATGCGCTTTAGTGCGTATTCCTTAACACTAAATTACCTTGTAAAAAATTATAGCTAATAATATCTTTTGCTGTTAATAGCATTCTCTTGTTACATCAGCTAAACTACTTGTACCTTTGTGAGCAATATTACATACAAACGTGAAAAAAATAATTAACGTGATAAATAATTTTTTCAGAATCCCATTACTCTTTCATTTCAAAATACAGGGTAAAAGGCTAACCAATAGAGAAATATCTTTTCGACTTTATTTAATTTGGTTAAAAAAAAGCATGAAATAGTTAAATATAAAAAATATAAATAAATTTGTGAAAATATTCAAATTGCTATCAAAGATTGCTTTTATTTACCAAGAAACTATTAATATTTTTGCATACGCATGTTTGTTACCTTTATTGTGTATCGGTTTCGCGGCCATTTATATCGCTCATTTTATTTCGTAAATTGAATAAACACTCACTTCGCGAAAATTGCATTTAGTGCTCTACGAGGAGGGTATATTGAATGTAAATGTAAATAGAGTTGGAAGTTTGTGCATATGGCTTTCTCATACATATCTATAGTACTATTTGATAATTTAGATACCTTTTCAGTTTTTTATGGCATGCTATTTATATCATAGTTAACAAGATCCTTATTTTTTTAAATATTTTCCTCGAGTCTGTGATTCAAAAATATATTTATTACGTAAACAATATTTTTTATTAAAAAGTAATTATACGATGAAGGTGAAATGTAGGGTGCCGTTCAAAAAAGACGGAAATCAAAACGCTATTCAATGGAGCTCTATCCGCAGAATGTCCCTTTGTGTTTTCTCTCTTCCATCTTCTTGGATTTTTTCTCATTCAAGAGAACGAAAAGACGATGGCAAAGCCCACAAAATAATCGTTACTAGCTTCAAGTTTCTCTTCTATCGGATAAGAGAAAGAATTCGAGATGGTTTTTCGTGCTTGATGTGATTGTTCACAGCATCTGCAAATGCGCCGTTCAAAGTTCGTTCGCCAAATACGACTTGACGAATTAACAAATTCGAAATTGAGCCGCTGCTGTCGTTCATTATCCATTTGATTGAGAAACAAATTATTCTCAATTGTGCGGTTATCATTGATTTCCGCAAGTCTGTGTTGCACATTAGTCTGTGTGCCACCATTGCACCGTTATTTCGCGAACGTGGATCGGATAATACATTTCGCGTGAGATAAGTTGGAAGATATAATACTGCATCAAACCAAGATAAATGAAGTGTAATTACGACGATCTTGTGGCGATTTATGAATCGTTAATTTCAATAAGCCTGACATCGTTTATCATTCCGTAAATAATTAAGTAAGAGACAAGTATCATCAATTATGTTTAGGTGTCTACATGAAATTGAAACAAGCTTAGCTGATAAAATGGAAATTACATGTAAAGGAAAACAGAGATTGCGATTGATTAAAACAATGTATTTGTAACTGATTAGAAGACGCGAACCCACGGTATGATGATAGATTAATATTGCGACACTTCTTAACAGGCACAGATTAGAAAGGTTAATCCTGTCAACCGTATTTACGCATTAGAGTATCTTACTTCTATTGCTTTGGTGATTTAAATTCGCCATAATAAATTATTGTTGTGTGACTTCTGAAATAATTACGATGAGAAATTAGTGTGTTCTTAAAAATCATAATTTGATTACATATTACAACTTGGATAGTATTATACTTAAGAATGAAAAACGAATGAAATGATGAAAACGATATGGATCTTCATTTACGATAAAATTATATAATAGTACACAATACTTTTCTATCGCAACAGATTATAATATAAGAAGTGATAAAATTATTAAAAAATAATTTTTTTAATTTTGTAGATATAAAGTTTATTTATGGTCGGGCTGGATTTTGTTGCTTATAATAATATATAATACATTTATATATTTTTTTGTTTATATAAACTCCATATAAATTTACGCAATAAAATATTATTAGGCAAAAAAGATCCAGTCCGATTGAAAATAGTCTTTATATCTATATATTGTGTTAGTCACATATTGGTCTATATTCACTTATTAATCTTTTAATTTTGTTTAATAACGAATGACTTTTCATGAATAAAATTATTCCAATTCCATAAAATGGGCTTATAAATTGTAGAAACATTGCTAAGTTTGATATATTATGCAAAAATGTAAAAATAAAAAAGATCTGTTTGTTCTCTTTTAAAATTTATTCTGTGTAGTCTTGGATTTATATCATTCTCAGTATTCTAAATACGAATCTGCAAGATATATTCTGTGTTGCACTAGTGTGTTTATTCTCTGAAAGCAGTATTCACGAATGAAATATTTTTCACTTTTACATATGCCACGTGCAGCAAAATTGTGTGGAGTTTTATTAACTTTTTGCTGCATGGGATTTTACGCTTTAAATTGTGTAATTATAACGGTGTCACTTTCTATTTATCTTCATCGCATTGAAGTTCTTCAGCGTTTAAGTAGTACTGATGCGCACATGGAAAACATTCAACATTGTGCTAAATGCTTAAATGTTTTGATAGCTTAGAAACAGGCGGCGCGTATTACCGCATTAATTTTGCATTACCACCATCTCGAGTTACGAGATGCCTCGGGCACCACAAATATATTCAAATTTCCAACGACCTGAAGTAAATGTCAGTTCATTTAAGATGCTACATTTCCATCACTATGTAACAAAATCGTTGCATGAAATTGGAGCTCATAATTTCGCCAACGAGCTCTCTCTCTGTCTATCTATCTGTCTATTTATCTATCTAAACTGTATATATTAATTTTCACTATCTACACTTCGGTGTCCGCGTTATGTCTTAATTGCGTAAGTTTAATCATCGACAGTTGGATCATATCAAACAATATGAAAAGATGATTTTCTTTTATACACACATACACACATGCACACATACATATATGTACATACACTACCGATTAAAAGTTTGAGACCATTAATTGAAAATGTTTACTAGAAAAACTAGAAAATTTTAAAAATATATTTTTACAAGATGAAAAGCATTAAAGAATATTAGACTTTTTCCGTCAAAGTAACCATCTTTACATTTAATCACTTTTTTTACTAATCTAGATAATCTAGCTACAAATTTATTATAAGTTAAGTTAGTTTATTGTTTAATTCATAACTTTTAAGTTCATCATATTTATAGAAAAAAGATTTTATGACCATAGTCCATTTTTTTTAAATTAAACAGTGCTATGTTAACCACAACTGTACTAAATATAATGCCAATTTACTTTCAAATTAAGAAAAAATATTGCGTACGGCATGAATCGGACTTTTAAGTAGCGTTGCGGAATATTCTTAAATTTTATATGTGGTCTCAAACTTTTGGCCACAGCAGTATATGTACGTATAATATTTTAAAAATATTATATTTTATATTTTATTCGTGACATGTAAAAATATCGAACATTCGTTTTGATTTCATAACTACAAACGTACATATAAATTTGACACGAAGATCGGATAAATCCAAGTCCATCGACAGGATTGTATTTCCGTCGGGATTATCTACTCAATGTCGTGAAACTGACACCCCCGATTCAGCGCACGCGCCAGCTAAATTATGCACTAATTACTCAACGTGTGCATTCCTGTGTCGCTCATCGATCTCCGCAGTGCAGGCTGATTGCGCGAACTTTACGCCGTTAAAATTACGTTGGGACGTAACACGCACCGCTCTGCGGCGAAACCAGGAAATACGGGTCAATTTCGTGAAGACATGCTTTTATGCGAATATCAAATTTTAGCATTTAGTATTTTAGTACTTGCATTATTTTACTTTAAAAATGTTTTTCAGTAAATTAATTCCACTATGAAGTAACATTCCATTTCCATAAAAAAAAATTTACTTTACTTCTTTAAATTTACAATATTTCTAAATAAATATTATAAAAAAATAATAATACTTATTAAAAATTTAATCTTAAACGTAAAAGGCTTTTATTTGTAAGAAATATATATATATATATTTATTGTTATGCATTATTATACTTATATGGAAGATTTTCGAAAATTCTTAATGCTTTTTAACATAATTCTTTTATATTTTTATATAAAATGATATAAAACTATTTTGTGTATTACTTATAGGCATATTTTAATTTTTTAAATCAAATCATTTATTTTATGTACTTTTCATACTCAGCAAGTTTATTGCAACGCAATGTAATTGCGTTTTATAAAATATGTTACGAAACTTTCGAAGGAAGAAATAATATTGTCTCTTACGTCAAGAAATTTATTGCTTTAGTTGGAAAGTGTATCCAATATATCACATGATAAATTGTTAATTATTAGTGACAAAATAAAAAGTCTAAATTGCCAATAATATGAATATATAAGATATTAAACAATTTTATATCATGTATCGTATCTGAAATTGTTATGAAAGATTTCTTAGTACACTTTATTGTGCTGTCTATATTTGAGGATTACGTTGTAACATTGTTGGTGTGCGTTAATGGCTAGCTAGATAACTTTGTATGAAGTTCTATGAAACTTTCAACGATCTATTTTAGTTTGATCCTACTTAACATTATTCCGTTAAAATGAATGACTGAATGGAATTGAATTGTTAAATATTGGTATAATATTAATATATCGCAATAATATTAAACTGTAAAACATTTTGTTTGAAATTATGTTAATTTTGAACTTCTCATATCATAAGTTATACTTATGCATAAATACTTCGAGTTATATAATTTGTCTGTTTGATTAAATACAATGAAATGATGAATAATACCATTGTAATGCTATTACTTATACCGTATTTCATCTTGCCAATTAGTTCAAGTCGTGCAAAGAGTTTATCTTGTTACGTCGATCAGATGAAGTTTACATTTCAGAATTACATTATAATGCGGTACGCGTGTAACGTAGACGCGAGGGCACGTATAACTTTCGGCAATTTTCCGCTGAAGTTCCAAGAGTCTATTATAATCCTATTCAGTCGCTGCATATGGAATGTTATTACACGTACCCCTGATAACATCTGAAAGGTATCTATCTTATTCTTCGCCAACTTGCAAAAGTTACTATAGGCCGACCAACAAAGTTTTGTTGCGCGTATGTAAGTGCATGCATTAGATATATCAAAAGCAGAAGATTTCCGAAAGCTAGGAGTGTTTTCAAAGACTTATTGTTTAGCTTTTACATAAGTACTTTAAAGTATATTTCAATATATAAGCTGCCCTAAACTTATGCCGCAAGGTCTTCTTGTCACCTAGCCAACTTATAATTTCTTCTCTAAGATTAATAACGCATAAGAAGAGAGAAAATAAAAAAAATAATTAAAAAAGAAAGAAAAAAGATATATATTAAATTCGTTATATAATTATAATACAAATAAACTAAAATTTTTTTATTGTTTATTTGATGTACGATTAGATTTTAATTATTATAATAAAAAGGAAGAAAAAGGGCCAAGACGAGCAAACGAAAGAATGGCAGTTATAAATATGCTTTGCAAAAACGAGCCGTAAAGTTATATTCATTATTGATTATTATATTTCTCTAATTGACTTGATCATTTACGTTGGCTGCAAACAATGTATATAAATCGAATATCATAAATTTGAGAAAGAGATATTGGTTGCAGCCGCAAATAAATTATAATGCACGTGACATTATTTATTTCCCATGCGATTCGGTCAGTATATTCGTAATGATATCATAAATATCCGCCTGTAAATGTTTGTGGTGATTTATACAATCAATTCTTTCCATTTCTCTGTAGCGAAATACAATAAAATATGAAGTATAATACACACAATGTAATATACAACTTCTCCATCGCGCAAATATAAATTATATATATATATATATATATATATATATATATATATATATTACATATATATTATTTATACTTGCGCGATAGAGAAGTTGTATACTATATGCATTATTTATATTTGCGCGATGGAGAAGTTGTATACTACATTGTTATATTTCATATTTTATTGTATTCCGCTGCAGACAAATGAAAAGAATATATATATAATTTATATTTTGATTACATATATCACTGCAAGTTCATATATATTTTTTATGAATTTTCTTTTTTTTAAATGTTTTATTGTCTCTCTTAATATGGCAAAGTTTTGAAATATATTAATGATCAGGATAGATTAAATAGAAACAAACTGTATTAGGGATTCCGTCAAAATGTACGCCAAATTTGCCAAAAATGTTGTTACGTAAACTTTAATGACGGTTTGCATGAGAAGCCATGTGTTTTTGACGGTTGGAAAGTTCTCTTGTTCCCGAGTCTTTCGGCTAAACATTAAAGTTCGTCGCAAGCTTTCTCCTTAAATGAAGCTATCGGAATGGAACGAAAGCTCTTTTATAAAGATGTCAAACTGCATCGATCACTCTCAAAGTTAGAATCTCAAAAGAAATTACTGGTAAAGCATGAATGAGTGCCGAAATAAGAGATCTCTTTCTTTGTCATTTATGATCTTTGTCATCTTTATGGTAGCATTCCGTTTTGATATGAATAATCTCGTATGCATAATTTCTAAAATCAAACATTTGCGGATGCATAGATTTACAGGAATAAGGATCTGTAGTATCGAATATCCATAGAGAAACTAGATCTCGAGAGACCAAAGCTGCGTAGATCAAAGGATATGTTAACCACAGTTCTGTGAAACCAAGAATTTCCGGAATCAGAAATTTCCACCGCAAACGATCCATGGAATCAGACATTTCTGGGGTCAAGATGGCCTCAAAGTTATGGATCTAAGAATCTGCGCGTTCAAGAATCTCTGGAACTAAAAATCCGTGAAACCAAGGATTTAAGAAGCGAAGGATTTGCGGAATCGAGAATTTATGGAAGCATAAGTCCATGATTTGGAAAGAAGGATCTGAGAAACCAGGAATTCGTTGAATCAGTGAAATAGTGTGGGGCCCCCGCACGCTGACGCGACGCTGTCTGCAGCCATTCTGATCTCCGCATGCTCTTAATTCGTCATAGTGCTGGGTGGTATAGATTTCAACGGGTTCCGAGCTGTTAAAAGCAATTGCCTCGTAAACGTTAGCGCTCCCGTGAGCATTCTGGCGGCTTGACTTGGAGGTATCTGGTACTACCTACTCCCGTACCCGTACGGAATGTATATAGACGCACGCGGCTGTATATATTTACACACAGCCACCAGCGCTTCCTCTCCCGATTGCAGCATCCATTCCGAAGGTAATCAGGTTACCGGAAGGAAACGGGCAATGCCTTCACGTCCCGTCAGATACTTTCGACTCTAACTGCGATATATTGCGCGAATCGCCGTTATTAACGGCGCCGTTTAAAGCACTGTATCACCAAACAATTTAGCTAATTGTCGAAGGGCATAATAAATGATTTCGTTGTCTAACAAATGCGTCATTATTTATTTAAAATAATATTAATAAATAATAATAATAATAATAGTTGACAAATAATTTGTCAAAACATGAATTATTTTATAATATTATTACTACAGAGGTGTGATTTTCCAGAGTTGTTCATAGGTGTAAATGATTAATTATTTATATCTATTGACATATTGACACACGAGAAGTGTTATGACAATCCAGTTTGTACCTTCTTCAACTGCAGGAAAGTACATTTCGAAGTTTACTATCACTTTAGGGCTTCTTCTCACTGAACTTATGTTTTATCGGCGCATCCTTTTTGTCTCTGAGACGCTTCCGGCGTTCTTTATTTCCCGTGGGTGACCCCTTCCGTCCACCAGTGTACTTCTCAAAGACTCTTAATACAACGTGACGAGATTATCCAATCTTCTTGCAAGGACGAACTAACGAAATAAAACAGCACCGAGTGACTTGATTCGCAACGCGCACGACGTCCTATCACGCGTGGCCGATCTCACGTCTGTTATAGAAAATCTCCTTCTGGAAAATGTCTTTTCTAACTGTAGTCTCGCGAGATTTGCAAAATAAATAGTCCACAAAGCAGAAGTGAAACGAGTCTTTTTTCTCGATTCTTAGCGAAACCGACTCCAAGTTAATTTCAAGTTCGTGCGCGGATCGAAACGACACTGCCGGCATTACGGGTGTTGAAATTTTCGTCGTTTGCAATAAACGTTAGGACCAACTTAAAAAAAGTCGGAAAAAGAAAACGCACATATTTGGTTCCACTGCGTGGCGGCTTAAAGGGTTAGACTGGCCTGCTAGCAAAACTTTACTCACTTAACGTCGAAACAAAGAAAGCAGACCGAGAAGCGAAACGGTTCTCTGCGGTCCCCGAAGACAAGCTAGATAAGTTTGCTGGTCTTGATGCCGAGCTTATCGTTCCGAGGATTTGTCACGCGCAAAATATCGTACTTACAATAATTCTTGAAAGATGAGAAAGATTTCCACGCGTATAAAGAGAAAAATTTGTAATTATATTGGTCTAAGAATTTAAATTGTTTTGATGTATTTATTTATTTCACAGAACTATATATGTAGCTAAAAGTTGTCGATATTTTTTACAGGAAATTTTATAATGGTAGTGATAATAAAGATATTTAGGCAAACTAATATTAATAAAAATAAAGTGAGGAGAGTAAGTCAATAAACTTTTGCATCCAAAATTATTGCCATTAGTATTGTTTAAAATAAAGTGTCGTTTTCACATCGTAGTACCAAAAAAAATCGATTTCTTCTGTCGAAATACAAATATGATACCCGCGAAGCTCACCGTATTGCGTTCGTATTTTTCATTCGCAGATTATAATCGAATTGTGTCAGGAATATCGTGCCATCGAACTCGGTCAAAGAGAGGCGGATTTACAGCGGCGTAAATCCAGGATGGAGGAAACGAGCAGATGGGAGAGGCGAGGGTATCGGGCGACTTTAAAACTCGGGATATTGATTCGCGCGGCTGTACGTCGTGTAAACGCATCTCGCTTCCGAATCTCTGACATGTTTTGCCGGTCCCTCGCACGCTCTCTCGATACTGTCAACGTGCGAATCTCCCGACTCTGCCTTTGTCTCTTCCGCACTTTTGGAATTTATCGGTTCCGACCGAACACGCGTGTAGACACGCGTGCGCTTTCGATCCGTACAATGCGACCCATCGTTTCGACAATGTCTGTCGAATCGTAGTTCGATGAGTTGTCGTGTTTAACGTTTGCATTCGCGTTTTGATGCCCGGCTTTTAACGCGCATATGTTATGGTGCGGTCCAGATATAAACTGAAGCTTCCGTTGATAAGTAAATAGCGTAAAATGTACGTAGCGCATGCAAGTCGTTCATGAATAAGCTATGCTATTGAGACATGCACGAAAGTTGGCTTTACACTGAACACCCGTCAAAACGTTGAATAACGAGCTATAATATTTCGAATGTGCGTGCTCTTTCTCTTATATGCCATGCACATGCAGCAACCATTAATTCTCAAAATAAAAAGTTTTAAACTAACATAAAAGTTTAATAAATTAAGATTTAGAAGTGGGGAAGTTTCGATTCTGATCTGTTTTCTTAGAACTATTATTTTTTCTTTCAAGTTTATTTCTTTCTTTGGTTAGTTTTATAATAGTTTAATCCTCTCCTGAGCGTATAATGTCGGGATATTCCACGATTATTTTTTTTAAACAGCTTTTGTAGTAGAATAATTTTAAAATTATTCACATTTTTACATTTTTCGAAAAAGAAAAATAGAATTCGGATTAGTCAATGAATATGATTTTAAATTTTGATTAGTTCTAATTTAGGATCATCCTATACATATATTTTAATGCTGAAATAGCAAACGTATGAAATCTCACGGTACGATGTTTGATTATACTGCTTCTATATGTTGCTTTGTTGGAGAGAGAGGAGGGGCAGCAAAGAGGGGAGGGGGAGAGAGAGAGAGAGATATGTGAATACATATTTATATATGAAAAAGATTTTTTTCTGTTGAAGAAGATTAGAAATGCATGGACTGAGTGTTAGCAATCTTCTTGAAAACCAGTGAGCGAGGCAGTCACATAAATGGAAGGTGAGTTCGGCGAAAAAAGATGGGCACGATGGATGTCGGCATCGCAAGGAGAGGAAATATCTCGCGGCTCTCCGCAAAATTTTTCTCCGAGCGTCAGTACCTTCCTTGAGATATCTCGATCTATACCCAGATAGAAGCAGACGGCGACGAAAGTTTGGCAAGGTTTCGAGAGCTCGCTCGCGGCGACGTGGAAGAGCCTTAATGGATTGTACCGTGGCACGTATTCACGGGGTTTTAGATTAGAGAACTCAGAATTGAGGCAGAAAAGACAGTCAGCGCGAGACAGTTTTGTCGAAGCTGATCAGCTACGCGTAATCTAACAAATTAAGTCCTTTGAATTTTTGTCTTGTAATGTGAAATCTCTTCATTTCAAATTGAAGAGAATTAGTTTAATAATAGTTTTGGTTTGTATGGTATTACATCATGGGTTTAATCGTTTAGCCACGAAATCTTTTACAATAATTATATTTATTAATCATTATTTCTTCATATATTATGTACTTATATATACTTATGTACTTATGAAAGTTATTTAAGTTTCTGCTAAAGTTTTACATCTCTTATAAAGCACATCTTTTATTAAAA
This sequence comes from Aphaenogaster rudis, assembly GCA_003063815.1. Lineage (NCBI taxonomy): Eukaryota > Metazoa > Arthropoda > Insecta > Hymenoptera > Formicidae > Aphaenogaster > Aphaenogaster rudis. Next base: position 619,688 of record NJRL01000009.1, on the reverse strand, counting down.
TAATTTAAGTCAAATACTGCTTAGTTTGCAATATAAAAAGCTTATAATTTAATTGATTATTGTTAAACATTTGAAATTTTGCTAGTAGACATTTTATTATAAAACTCAATATCATTAATGTTGCTAATTAATGTACTTTAATAAAGTACAAAATAAAATGAATAAAAAATAAATTATATATTATATTTTATAATTATATTGGATAATGTTACAAGTAATGTTTTTAAAGTCTAAAAATTTAATTTCATTCAATTTAATGACTTATTCAATCCATCAAGTCTAAAGTGTGATTAGTCTTTAACATTATAACAGTGCAAATTTACTTTTACTTATAAAATAATACGATATCATGCTTCAGACACACACACACACATGGATAATGCGGATCTTTGTAAATAACTTGTGATGATCTAATCTCCAACAGAGAAATCATTTCTATTGATGTAGTGTCTCATGATTATACCGTCCGCATAAATCACTCATCCCCGTCGAGGATCGACGTAATACTCGACGTGGTTACAGAATAGACACTGCACCGGCTTTGTCTCATCCTTCCCTTCACTTTGATGTATTACTGACGTCCGGTGGTTTGTAGGTAGTAATCGAACACGCACGACTATAATTCGATCCTAATGGTATCAGTTATAATACACACCCTAAAAGTAACTTAAAACTCTGTTATAGACGCTAGTCATTTCTTTTTTTGTATAACTCTTAGACTTGAAGAAAGTTCTATTTTGGGAAGAGATTTTTTATATGAATTCGGAGATATAGCATCGTAAATATTGTTACGTAAATTTATTATAATTTAGATAAATTGTATTGCGCTAAGTGGTTAAATGGCTTGATTTCGAGCTTAACAAAGAAACTTTATTTTATTTTTATACATTATTTTCTCAATAACATTATCTAATTTATTGTAAAAGATTTATTAATAATTTTTTATATCTCTTTAATATTACAAACTTAAAGTACAATCAGAAGCTAACTAAGTCTTAAAGCATTTTTCATATAAAGTTACCTTGTATGTACAAGTTTAGTATACATAACGGGAAGAATTTTTTATAAAGAAGATCTTTAGGTATCTTAGATCGTTCACATTCTTTCTTTTCATTCGTCGCGGAAAAACCGATCTTTTGGAAAAACGGCAAAAAATAACTAGGAATAGGTTATCTGGAATTCTCTCGGCTTTATCTGCTCGTCGTGAATGTTTTGCTAAAAGCTGTCGTTTGTTCGAAGCATAGTCTTTATCTGGCGGAAAGAACAGCTAGTGTCCGCACTTGAAATGCTCGCTGGTGCTCATACCCTGTTTATCTTCAAAGTTTAATATTGATATATTTTTAATGAGATGGATATATGATGTTTAAATATTAGCTCTGAGTTATCTGCAATCTGTAGTGCTACTAAAGTAAGTTTTTCATACACGGATACAATACAAAGGATACGCTCGAAATGATTGCTATTTGACATACATATTACACTGGTCTTATTTGAGAAATTTTTATTTCATAATACAAAAGTTATATCAGTGTGTAGTTCTTAAATCGTTATCATATATACGGAATACCTCAAATTTACTCTAAAAAATATTTTCGAAAATTTTGGATAATATATTACGTAATTATGACTTCACGATATGCTTATCGTTTTGTCGGTCCATCTCTGCTTGACGCATAATTGATTAATCAATATAAACGATGTGCGCTGATCAGAATTTTATACTATCCTGAGGAGTAATGAAATCCTCGCTACACTTTGGAAGCCGCAAGATGAGATTAATGTCGGGGTATTAACGGCCGTAACGGCTAAACTACCCCCTAAATCTTTCCAGGATTCTGCCTTCGTAGGTGTATAGCCTTTAAAGTACTGTTAAGATATGAAAAGGCACGCGCGAAGAAAAAAAAAGTAGAAATCACTTCCACTTGTGAGTTATTACAATTGAATCTATGTTTTTGGAAGCTATATTTAATATTATAGGATTTATATCTCCATAAGACAAAAGTGTAACCTAAATTTTCTTAAATAAAACAAGCATTCTTCTTCTTTAAATAATTTTTCTTAAATTCTTTTTAGAATGTTTTATTAAATAATTTTTTTTTAAAGAAAAGAAACATTTTCTAAAATTTTCTAATAAAAGTCATTGATGTTAGAAGCAATCAACTATCGATAATGTTAAAAATATTGAACAATAATAAGATTAGGACCGACGAAATTGTCAAATATAAATAAGAATAGGCCAAATCGGTCAACCGCGGATCTTGGTGCGTAATAATAATTTTTGTGAATTCCCTGTTTATGCGAACTGCGCGCCGCATATTCGTCGGCCTTGAAACACAATGGTTGCGTTTAGTAGAAAAAGCAGCTTTGCAACAGTTGTAACATTCTTTAATATGATTGGTTTATACATTTAGATCCAGAAGGAACCAAGAGCAAGAACCAATCATATTAAAGAATCTTACAATAGTTGCAAAGCTGCTTTTTCTGCTGAACGCAGCCAATCCTATACATGAAGCCGGAATAATTAATTCACATATTAAATTGACAAGCAATAATTTTTTATGCTAACAAGCATCTATGAGATGCTTTCACAAAAATTATTATTACGCACCAAGATCCGCGGTTGACCGACATTTGGCTTATTCTTATTTATATTTAAAAATATTGGTTAGACTAAAAATATTCGATGTACGTTTAACATAAATGATAGTATATAGTAAATTCTATATAGTTTATCGTTCTGTTTAAAAAATTTCTAACTATTTTACGATAATCGTCTTTATAGTCTTGTCTTTATTGTTTTCTTGTTATTGTTTTCATTAATTTAGAAATGATACTATTTTCAAGGTATATTATAGATTTAAAAAATATAATACTCGCATATTTTTCAAAATGCGCAAGAACGCTAAATGATCTTCATTGCATCATGTTATGCGGTATTTTCTTTTCCCATCCGATTGAAGAATGTGAGTCTCGCCTTCATATTTTTCGGATCTCGCTCCTGATATCCTTCGTGCGTGGCGTCCTTTGACGGAGCGATTCTCGCACTTCGACGGAACTTCGGAAAGTTCAAATCGCGTGACGTGGGCTAATTTATCGCGACACATTCCGCGACCGCTTTAGGAATCGCCGTTCGCTCGTCCGCCATTTATACGATTCAACTTCGACGTTCAACTGTTCGACTTTGCGAACCTGGGCAGGAGATGCCCTAGCGACTTTTCTCACGGAGTTTACCCTCTGCTTTTTGTTTGCTCAACCTATTTTTCCTCCCGCGGGAATACCACACTCCGTTTCGCTTTTCCTCGTTTCCGTAGCTTGGTCTTGTTTGCCGGTCATAATATCTCGGAAAACACATGTCGCGATGATCGAATGACGTCAATGAATTTTTATCGTGGCTCAACAATTCCGGCAATTAAGTTTCTATGTGAAAAATATATGTTTTCAACACTTTTCACTAATCAACACATACAATAATATAACACACACACATGGCTTATTTTCCAAACACTCATATTAGTTAAAATCAAATAAGAACCCAATTTGAAAGATTCCTTTTAGATATGATATCATACATAAAGAGACGCTTATAAATTATGTTGTATTTTTGTTCTGCACAAGACATGCGTAATTATATTTTAAACACGCGGAGCAACAACATGAAAATTTTGAGACGTTTGTGTCGATAATGTTCGAAGTAACGTCTTAGCTCTCTAGCACCCGTTTCCGAGGTCGATCGATGTAACGTGCGAGGTTCACATGATGCACGTGATCCTCGGTGGATCCCACGGCGATTTGACAAGGGTCCGATAGTTGGGTCGTCGATTGGCGACGTCCCAGGAATTACTTAGCCCACGAGTTGATCCTACTCCCGAGACCGGAGCTTTCCACGAAAATCTTGATGATTCGGTCGTGTCTTTGGCAGATAGGTTCATCCTCGAGAAGATACGGTTTTCAACGTGTATCCAATTACCTCTTAAGAACATCGTTCGTATCTTTTGATAGAATGTTTCATCTTTGTTTTAACTCCCTTACATATTTTGTAAAAAACAAATAATTGAAAGACGATCAAGATCTTATTTATTTTGCTCTTACACCGCGTATAACATTAATGATATTCTTTGACATTCTTTTCTTTGTAAGATGTCTCTTTAATGACAATTAGAAGATTATTATGTGACAGTATTTCAATCTCCAACATCAAATATCTTGAGTTACGCTCTATAATAAAAATTCTATAAAAACAAATTAAAACCATGATTTTAAATTTAACACTGATCTTTTCAAATGGAAATGTTGGATTTTCTTATAATTAGGCTCTACTAAAACTTAATTTAAAAAGATTTCCTTATTCTTAACATCTTAATAAATCTAATTGATAAATAATTTTATATAATATAAATACACATTTTGATATAAAATTGCTTCATTTTTTGAGCATTTTTTACTTTATAAGCAAATACACAAATAAACAAAATATTATCCGCAATCATATAAATAAGTGTACTTTCTAGTCTATTTTTAAGTTAATTTGTCAGCAAACGTTGCTCAAGAAAAGCTCAAACTTCAAAAGATAGATAGTAAAATAGAGAATTTTCTCAGCAATTTAACAGTATGGAACCAGCGAAGACGTCCGTATAACTTTCGAATCAATTTTAAATATAGAAGATTTTTTAGGAAAATACTGGGTATGCGCGAGAACTTCGAAAAATAGTGCAAATACCGGTAGTGACGTTTCGCTACGATTCTGCAAAGTTGAGAATAACGACAGTGCGTCCTATTTAAGTGCGCATTTGAACCAGCTGGATAATTCACAGAAGGATCATAGCGTACGTCACTGGGAATTAGTTCGGAACATCGCGCGAACGACGTTACACAGATTCGCAGTTTACTGCATTGGGAAATATTGGCATTTTACGCCGCAGTTGCATCCTCCCCACGTAATGTATTGGTAAACGTATGCTTGGATTTAGAACGACTACATCTTGCTAAATCTTTTAAGCTTAATTTTTTAAAGGATATTGTAGTCGACTTATGTAAGATAATATTATCATAATTTGTCTCAGCTGTAAAGTCTTGAATTAATTAAAAGCGAATTTTCTTAATGAAAATTTGCTATATGCGATGCCATATCGTTTAATAATTTTTCAATATCATTTTTAATATTGTAAATCAGCAATTATTATAAAATTCGCAATTATTACAAAATTTGCATGCATTCTTTAAAGTAATTAGTTATCAAGGATCCATTAAGTGTATATATTTCACTTAAAATGATTTGCTTCAAATTACATTCATAAATTTTGATACACGTCTTAATAGCTGAACATTGAGTTATTTATGTAATCGCTTTGTTGCGCAGCTTTAGATTTCAGTGAAAATTACTGTTCGCTTCAGATTACTGTGAAAATTACCGTTATCTTTTGCACGTGGAAATAGGGAATACGCTAGATCGGGAGATCTCTAATTTAGATTTCGAAGTCAAAGGTATGGGGCACGTTCGCTCCGGACAATTTCGGGGATTCAAGGATTTGCAATGTTGGAGTTTCAAACGATTTTGCTATTACAAACCTGGTGTCGATTTTCGTTGATATCGATTTTATCTCAATTCTTGCAGTCTGTTATCTCCATTGCCATTGTTCAATGTTATGTATTACAGTTATGCCTTCGTTAGTTTTTCTTTTATCTATATTCTATACTATTTGTTTCCTGTTAATTATAGCAAACAAAGATCGCGTTTTCAGAATTAAATAAAAAATCTTAATCATTGAGATAAATATTCTCATTAATATAAATCTATTAATATAAATTTAATGAATACTAACAAATTTAAAAAATATATTAATGTAAAAAAGTTTAATAATAAATTTATATTGTCTGTTAGAAACAGCACATTCATTATTAGTGTGTATTATTCTCAAAATTTGATTACTAAACTTATATTTTATGGTATGCTAAGCTATTGTAATTTTAATAGCATATTCCGTAAAATTATTTGATATACATATTACATAGTACAAATTATTTGATATATTTATGCCATTAATGATACATGCATCAACATTATATGGTTAAATATAATCACATATTTTACAAATAATTTCAGTTAGGCGCAGCACTTTGATATGTACACATACTTTCCTTATTACATAACTGTAGAAATGCTAATTTATTTTGATTTCTATGTTATTTTATACTACATATGAAAATAAAGCGTAATGCACACATGTACGTACAATATACTTATATAACATAATATATATGTAAATACCCGAAATCTCTCTCTCTCTCTCCATCATTTCGCGTTCTCACTAGATTCGAAATCAGTCATTTCGCGTTTTTACTAGTAAGAACG
>NJRL01000009.1:573783-600015 GCA_003063815.1 Aphaenogaster rudis | reverse complement strand
ATTAATCCTAAATTGTTTCTTGTGTAAGTAAGTCAACAGTATTTTCAACATAACTTCTGAAAAAAGCGTTTCCGCACCCATGTTCATATAACATTTTTTCATCTTTTAGGTGTGAGGAATATCTCCCTAAATTTTGGCTGTACCTTTTTAGAGCACCCTGTATATATATATGTATATATTACACTAGAAATTCTAGGAACATTAATATATAATAGACAGAGACTGCGTTATTTGTAACGCCAAAAGTAGCTCATTATTACTTTACTCATTACATAATAAGTAATGAGTTACTTTTCGCAGTGAGCGAATAATGATAACATTGTTATTTCAAAAGGACTTTCCCAACTCTGGCGTCATCGTTATCATTATAAAAAAATGCCACGTCATTACTAAATCGTTACTATAAAAAAATAATGTTAACGGCGTTACAAGTGATGTGTTACTTCCCAACCCTGATAATAAACGATTCTTTTACTTGTATTGTTCTAGAATTAGTAATAAATAGCAATAAATAATATAATATTCTACATGTACTCTCTCTCTCTCGCTTTCTCTCTTAATCAATAAATTGAATTTCTTTTATTCGCACATTTTAGTAAACGTATCTTCATGGATGTATCTTTAGGATACAATTTCACGTCTTCATCACACGGTAGCCCTTCAAACATCCTTAACAACCTTTAAAGACTTCACTATGACTCTGTTTGGTTGGAATTGAATCCCTCTCTTGAATCCTCCTGATCGATTGACAAGGATATCAAAGATTTTCGTGGCAAAACATGGATTACCTCACGATTATGTGGAGGTCGCTTTTATAATCTGCGTTTAAGGGTACGGTTGAGAAGAGGCAGTTAATTGATTGCACTCCTCGTAGCCTAAGGTTTACGCCCGTGCACGGTTTACCGTTCCTGCGGCTATCCCCCGCCGTTCTCACTGCTCGTCCTTTTTTCATTAGCTCCGAATTTTACGACACCTCGTAAGGAGAGCAATAAATTTCCTTCTTGCTTCCATCCTTGGAGCGAAGCGAGTTAACGGCTCATCGGTCGAGCCACACAATCTTTTCCTTCGTTTAGGTATCCGCTTTTTTCCGACAGAGAGATAGAGAGAAATAGAAAAAGAGAGAAAGACAGAGAGAGAGGAGGGAGGGGGGAGAGAAATAGAGGCAACCTTGTATTGATTGTATCCTCTGGGCGTCGTCTAATTGCCAAGGAAGAGACTTCCGACAGCTCTCGAAGCTGTCGGTCGCCGGCTTCGCCGCGCTTCCGTTATAGTTTCGAGATTAATTACGCTGACGAACGGTTATTTGGCGCGAGAGGCGATAATGACACAATCGAACGAAACTTGATGGCGACCGAAGGATGAGGACCCTGGCGAGCGACCCAAAACGAGCCACGGCTCGTTAATCACCGAATCCTTGCGAAAAGCTGACGTCAAAAGCTTTTTCATCCTTCGCGAGTTTTATTCTCAAGCAGTTTTCGTAAAGTATTCGCCGTATTCTTTGAAACTTATACACCGCGAAGCATAGAAGTTTCGCGTGAAATTTTGCGTCCGCGTTGATCACCGTGTGCTAAAGAAAGCCATGGCCCTTTCCTTCTTTACCTTTTTTTCCAAAGAGTGATACTTGCACTTGGTTGCAGGGCGTGGCTTTAGTCTGGTCGATAGCACCGACTTATAAATTAGCCGCGAAGTTTTGAACGGAGCCGATAAGGATTGTAAGCCAGAAATCTGCCATCGTTTTCGCTCGTCTTCGAAAGGAGTGATTTTTCGATCGTGCACCGCGTACAAGAGAATGTACTTAAGTATCTTAAAAGGTTCCACTTCGAAAATTTTATCTCCGGAATCGTCCTCGAAAAATTTTCCATCTTGGTAAACTTTGGAATCTACAGCGATGTTGTGACGATAGAATTTGCAATGAAGTTCATGATAATCTTTGATAAAGATATAACATTCTATGCATTTTTCTCGTAGAATGTAAAAGTTAGTGAGATATTTTTAGGAAACTAATTGATTCCGTTTAACTTGAAATATATTTTTTACTAATAAGTTACATTTATATTTCCGAATTTGTAAAATTTATTAATTTTTTGGAAATATTTTAGAAAAATCATGTATTTTTACATGAAGAAAAGATAAATTTTCTTATTCCTTCTGTAAAAAATCTTAAAGAAGAAAACAGAAACATATATCTCAAAACCCATTTCTCGTTGAGATGTCACATTTGTCTAAAGTCCAATAATATGAGTTTCTAGTAGAAGCGAGCATACTTCGTCATTCTGTCCCACAAGTTCAGATTAGTGATTCACAATTGTAATTCACGAAGTTGCGTCGTCCGGAAAACCGCCACTACGCATTACGAGACCTGTTCTACATACGCCATAACAATATGTTACATACATTATATATATATAGCTATATATATAGTGTTCGTATTATTGTGGCAGCTTGTACCTTATGATGCAAGTACTGTCGAAACAATTGAGACTCTCAAATGACCAAAGCCAAAGCTGCACGTGCGATTATAATCTGCAGCTGTGGCTGTTTATCATATGTGTATTATATAATTTATTCTAACAAATATGTAATTTTTATGTAACTGCAATGATTTTTAAAATATTAGAATCTATATATTTATTCTATATAATATAGCATGATTATAGTTCTAAAAATATTGAGTGAAAGCAGAGAATTAACCCTTTGACTGGCAGAAAAATAAGCATCAAACGGACCATAAAAGGTAAGATAAAAATTTTTATAAAACTTGGTACTAATGAATTTCTTGGGTCGCTGAATACGAATCTAGGATTAAAATTGTATAATTTAAAATGGTGGACAAGAGAGAAATGATTGAAGATGATGATTGATGATTGCAGACAGACTGACTTGACCGAGGAGTTAATCACTCGAATTTTGAGTGTACACCAGATTTCAAAAGTGATTGACCTTTCGGACTTGACTGTCATTCTTTAGAACGCAGAAGTTTATTGCATTATTCCAAATTTAGGGGTCGCCATATTGAATCCGCCATTTTAAAATTTTGATTGCAAATTCGTATTTAGCGACTCCAAAAAGATCCCAAGAACCGAGTTTCATAGAAACGTACCAATTTATTGGGTTTTTCAAAATTTTGGTCGCCATATTGGATTTTGTAATTCTGATTCCAAATTCGAATTCCGCGATCCAAAAAAACCCCTAAGCACCAAATTTCATGAAAATCTTGCTGATTGGGGAAAAATAAAACGATGTACGCCATATGGCGTCAATGCCTTTTTGGTATAAATCTTTTTTCTGCGTCATATGGCGTCAATGCCAGTCAACGAGTTAAGAACAAGTTGAAAAATTTAAATTATTATACATTAAGTAACTCTACATCTCTCTAATGAATAACACTTATACATGAAGTTTCCCCAGGTAGCAAAAGTAGGAAACGCAACCAATAGATGAATAATATTTTTAAATTTTTTGTGCACGGTAAAGTATACAAATACTCTACCTGTTTCTCTACTTCGTGTGTATACGACAAAGTTTCTTTAAAATTAAATATTAATGATAGTAAGGCTCTCAGATATAAAATCAAAAACAATTCAACAAAAGCCAAAGTTTCTTTAATTCTTCTACGATAAGTGTACCAATAATTTCCCTCTCAAAGTACACTACATGCATCCTACAGATTTTTAGAGTTTCATGTTTTTATTTCGATTAGGAATATATAAATGCGATAGCCGTATGTATATAATTTCTAACACTTGTAGAAAACAATACAGGTTGACTACATTTTTACTAATATATAACTAAGGCAATCGATAAACAGTATTCGGACCCAATTTAGATACTGTAGGAGCGAACAAACTTTCTCATCAAAGATCTTTTTTACTTTATTACTGTTGATTACTACTTGCTAGCACTGAAGAACGTAGGGAGACCGATTGTAGCTTTCTCAATTGCTGGAATGTAGAATGCTTAAGTTGCATTCTTCTCTGTTACCTAGGTTCATGTATATAAGTTTAGGAGTTAGAATCTGAAATTGCGAAATTCTATAATTTCAGGCATGTAAAATTTAATTACTTTAATAGCTAATATAGTTTAAGATTTGGATAGAAGATCTTATAATCTAAAAAAAATTAAAGTGCAAGAATTTAGAACTTAAGGTATTTAAGGGGTACTTAAGAAGGTAAGGTATTTTAAGAGTCATTAGAATTTAATGGAGCTAGATTCCGAGAAAATTGAAATCCATTTAGATTGGAATTTCTAAGAGAGAATTTCTAAGAGAAAGAGAGAGAGATTTAAAAAATTTATAAATCAAAGATGCTGGAATCGGTGTTATTTATATTATAAAAATTTTGCAATCCATGAAATAGTAATCTGAAATGATTTTTCTAATAGTCCTAAGCAATTTTTAATTATATTTGCTTGTTTATGCTTCTTATAAAACTTTTCAAAAATTATAAACTTTAGAAAGTTACTATTTCTCTATGGCGGCGATATATTTATCATTACATATATATTAATTAAGATAAATAAAAAAGTCACAGCATTTTTAAATGAAAAGAAAATGATTACTTAAATCGCTATAAATCGAATGTAAACAGTCGTATTTCGTTTCTCGTTGCATCGCGGCGTCGTGGACACTAATGAGAGTCGAGTCTTGATCTTGGGCGATGTAATTACGGGAAAATTACAGGACTGGACGTCCGGTTTGCACGCGTGTAGCGTGTACTAAGTAAAGTGCATCGGGCAAACCGAATTACCATGGGGGCGATTGCGGTCGTTGTACCGAGCGATCTTCGGTTATATCCGCGGCTGGATATACACGGTCGACACTTCACTCCGACCGTGCGTTAGGGCCATTATTGTAACTGCCGGTTTACCGCTGTATACTCAATTAATTCCGGATAATCCTAATCACTAATTGCGCGTTCACGATTGAACGTCGCGCGCCGCTCGACGAGCGCCGCTTTCATTCCTGCCGATCTCCACCGGTCAATAGATCAGTGATCGTTTGGCTCCCATGCTTGGATTGGTTACTGTCGAAATTGTCGATTGGAGAGATAGATGTACTTGTTTTAACATTTTGATTAACTTGCGGCCGTTGTTGCTCACGCTGCTACTGACGTCGGGTCAAATTGGTTTCGCCAAACTTTACGAGAGAGCTGTTATGATATATATCTACATAAATAAAAAAAGCCAAAAAAATCGATTGTGTCTAAAATAGTAATTTTTTTAAAAGCACAGCGAAATTTTTTTAGGAAATACATAACAAATCTTTTCTCTTTTAAAATTTCGATTATAATCGATTATTATTGAGCCTTATATGGTTTCAATTTTATACTAAAGTGTAGTGTCAGTTATTTATATTTATAATAATAAGCAAAACTGTGCAAATATATATTTGATTTACTCTTAGCTTTTAAATTGAAAATACATTTATTTGTCGATAGCAGGGCTATTCGCTAATCGGACGTTCGGATTATCTCAGGTCTGATCCCGCGGAACGAAATTTAGTGCCGACTGTATTGCAATTGTAACGCAGCCATTAATACATCGAGCATTACAATCGACATTTATTATGCTATACGCGAGGGTGGTGTATCATCGGGGAAACAATTACGAATGTTCGATTTCAATGCAGGATAATCGATGGATTGCTTTAGGCGTTAATGTATCATATCTTGGCAGTAAACTTCCAATTTCATTTATGATACAAACAATTTACAATAATTACATTTCCTTTATTTTATATTATTTTTATATTAATTTGCCAAATATTATTTGCCATTGTAAAACTTGAAGTAACACATGATTGGAAAGAGGAAACAAGAATTAAATACAAGATTTGTATGTGTCTAAAAATGTGAATTATTTGTTTCCTTATCTTCAATTTCTTGGAGCTGATTTTGTATATGTATATATATAAAATAAGACGAAAATTAATAGGGCATAAAGAGCCAAGCTAGATATTAGTGCTAATAATAACATAGAATAAAGTCAAATATTTATTCTATGTTATTATTAGCACTAATATCTAACTTGGCTCTTTATGCCCTATTAATTTTCGTTGATTTTAAATCTTGTTGAGCCTTATACATTATCTTTATTTAATATAAAATAATATTTCTGATATTATTTATTATTATCTAATATTGTTTTCTAAAATTGTTTATTTTATATCTAAATTAATGAAAATTGTGTAATATTTTTAGCTAGTAAAGATGAATGTATCTCACAAATTTGAAGAGAACAAAGAATTTTTATAAGAGTTTCAAGAAAAATGTTATCTCTCTGTAGCACAACATGCTTTCTCATATTGAAAATGCATGTTAATTTATTCAAGATATCGCTACACGGAAAAAACAATAAGGTTGCCACAACCACAATAATAGTAACATTTGGTACAGCCACGTCCTGTGGTTGTCACATTCACATTGATGTGAAGGCAACTATATGCATTTGGTACAGCAAACATAGTGAATGTTGAGGCAAACATAGTGAATGTTGAGACAAACATATATAGATGTACTACACAAAACAATGTGAATGTGACAACCACAGGACGTGGCTGTACCAAATGTTACTATTATTGTGGTTGTGGTAATCTTATTGTTTTTTCCGTGTATCAAATACTGTTGTTAGACTGATGTTCTTATTTCTTATACTCACGCTCTTATCATTTCTATATCTTACATACTTTTATCGCGTATACTTTGCCCAACGATTCAACGAGCGTTTCGGACTAGATATCCAATCTCTTGCTGTCCGCCATGACCGCTCGAGGAAGAGATAGCCCTCCGTACAAGAAATTGAAGTATAGTCTCGTAAGTCTTGTACTCTCGAACGAGCCCGGAGTGCGGAAGCGGCTTTAAAACTCTCCGTGCGAGATCGTTTTAATCGATCTCGAACTAAGGCTTTATCATATCTAAGCCAGTTTCTCGACGACGTGTGTCTTCGTCGTCTGAACTTAAACGGGATTTTCTAAACCTCCCTCTACCTCTAGAATTTTTCCAATCTTCTCGTGGGATTAAACGTTCTCCCACGCAGAACATGATTCATCTCGCATCCTCGCGCGACGCATCTGGAACTGAGAGGCGGATTAAGACCGTTTGCACAGATAAATCCGAGAGATATCGAGCGGCAGCGAATAGGTTCGGCAAATAGGTAATTTAGATATGAAGAACATCGGCCGGCGGAACGGGTGGAAGAGAAAGGGAAGAAGGGTTACCGTGTTTGCACACCATTCGGCGTTCGATAAAAATAGAAATCCCGCAGTTTTCTGGGGGCAAACCGGCGAGTGACGGCTATGATTGGCCGCCCCGAAGCGGAATCCCCGCGGAACGCCCTTTAATTTCCGGGGACAATGCCGGGCGGAAGGATCGCGCGCCGTGCTGCTGTGACGAACGTCTCTAATAAAAGGATATTTATGTGCGTTGAAAGTTCGGACCGCCCGCGGCGTGACCGGGATGAAACTCGCGCGGCGCGTTCGCATCGTCTCGCGAGCGAGCGGGCGAGTTGATAAGAGCAAGCGAGCGAACGTGCGAACGAGTCTATTTAGTTTTTGAAACTCGTAACCGAGCGCTACCGGGAGGCATGACCTATATTTTTAGTCTCTGCGCAACGATTGTAGACGCAAAGATCCGATGTGTGAAAATGGCGGAAATATAGTTGACTTCTTCTACTGTCAGTAGTACCTAATAGATTATTACAATGCAGTAAGATTGAATACTTTTTGCGTTACAAACGATTATCCTGACAGGTGCATAACTTTATTATTTCATAATAGTCGAATTACAATTCTCTGAAGTTAAAACGTTTTAATTGCCAGTTTATATGATATCAGATTAGTGACAACCAATTTAACGCGTAATAAATTTCTGTAACATATTATAAATATTATCGTCTATTAAATGAGAAATATAATATTTAACTAATAATACATTATTATAATTGTATTATATAATTGTATTACATATTATTTATATGTTGTTTGTCGAGATATTTGATTCATGAATATTAATTTTTATAATATCTGTTTCTATAAAAATTAACTTACATCTTTATAGAAATTTATTATATTAAACCTACACCGCGAAATCGAGTTTCACAAATTATTTAAGAATTAAAATGTTTTTAATATTTATTACGTTTTATAGTTTAAATATTTTTGTAGATCATAAATAGTAATGCTTGTCATTATAGTTTAATTAATGCCATTTATTTCTGAGTTAATCAAACATCATTACACTAAAAAATTTAAAGGTATTATTTACATCTGACGTACGCCTGTATTATATTTACTTTTTAAAATTTAATTTTATAAAATATCATATTAATTACAAACAGACGATACAAACACATATAATGCGTATGATATGCGAGATTTTGATTATATACCTACGTAAAATATTAATACATAAAATACTAAAATTAAAGTCAGTCTATTTTTCTTTATTTTTGCGAAATTCTTTTTGTCAAAGCACTGCATCGAGCTAGATAGGCACGAGAATACATCGTTAGCCGGAAATTATACCGTCGACCTTTTTCCGAATGTCCGATGTTCGTTTCTCCGCCAAGGCGAGAGGGCTAATTGCCAAAATAAAATGCGTTTACTTCGTCGGCGCCGAGGTGGACGTTCACACAGACGCTTGGCGTCCCACCGACGCCAATGATGTACCGAGCGGATGTGAGAATGCCACTCGCTGATTTCCCGGAGGGCGATCTTTCGCTCTATAATTAACCGTCGACAATTGCGCGTCACCCAAGAGACAAGAGAGAAAGCACGAAAGAAGTCAAGCACGTAGTAAGTGTTTCTAGATTAGAAGATTCGTGCGTCGAATAAACTTTGTCATATATTGAATGGTTAGTATCGTTGTATTGAGAATGTTCGTAAATGAGAAACGGACAATTACATTTGATTAAGTTTCAATAACTGTTTTTACATTGAAAATATTTTTGATGGCAATTATATTATAGCGCAAGGGATTATGCACTGATGCTCAATCGAATCAAATAAAATTTAACGAAATCCTACACGGTGCACAAATCACAGTTGGATACTTTAAGCCAATAAAAGAGTTTTGTGGTAGAAAGATGATAAAAAGTTATTATTTTCTAATAGGATTAATATCAAAACGTGCAACGAGTTGCAATGTTATCTCTTGGCGAATCATACATATATAGTAATATTCTGTCTCACAATCAGGAAAGTTTATTCTCATTTAATAAACTTCCCTGACATCTCTTCACTTTCCACTGGGATGATTATTACCCAGTCGGCGAAGCTTTCCATATCATTTTCCGTATCAATATCTGGAAGCTTATTGCGCTGTCTTTCCTTTCAATAGTATTCTCATCTACAATTTTATTCGGCGATCGGGAATTTACTCGGTCTGCCCGGATGTATCTTCCGAATAGCTGGCAAAAAAAGGAGAAAAAAGAGAAACATGAAAACGAAACTGGTGAGAGGTCTTTCCAACGGAAAAGTTTTTCCGCCACTGCTCGTGCGGAAATTGGCGTTACCGTGACGCCGTGGCCAACTTCGTTCTTCCGCGTTCGCCGATGGATAGAAAAAGAAGAGACTGCAGCGAGGGGAACGAGATCGGGGAAACGACACCAAGTTTCATCATAACTGTACAGCGTTACATTTTTTACGCGTTTCGGTAAGAGAGAAGGCCGCGGCTGAATCTGGGGGATCGAACTTTTCAGGTTTACTCGCCTATAGCTATAAGAAAAAAAGTTTCATCAGCGCTGAAGAGGTTCCATCACGTCGTATTTTTGTATGTTTCGTATATGGCGATCCTCGCTGGAGGCGGTGACCTGAAGTGTGCATAGACCTGAGATCTCTTTTTTTACTTGCCTTCAATAAGTATAATTCTCTAGAAAAAAGATGTTATTATAGTACAGTGACAGCCTTGATTAAAGAATAAATTCCACTTCCTTTAAAAACATATTCAACATAAGCTGCTTATGAAATCAAAAATCTAAATTACTCTAAAGTATGAAGATGTTCTGAAAATATTTATATAAAAATTTAAATAATTAAGCTTTCTCCTAATTATTAATGAAGAAGGACTCTTTTCACACAAAACAAAGAAAAATAGGAGGAATGTTGAATACAATTATTAGAATTTTAGTTTCAATTCCTTTTGCTAATAAGAAATTTGCGCTTAAGAGTTTGTACGAGGTAATGCAATCTCCAAATAATTTACCGTGCACGAAATAGCAGCAGCGTCGAGGCTCTCGCTTTCGTCATCTTTTATGCAGCGCGCTCGAGAAAGCACCTTTATCGCCAATATGAAACTCCCCCGCTACCACTTCGCGTATATAAAAAAGCTTCTTTATCGAAGGATCGCTTAGGTCTGGCGAGGAGCTGTGGTATACCGAACCTCTCGATATGTTTATCCTTCTCGCTCGTCTGCTAACATTCTTCCACATACCCCAGCAGCTAACCTTTCGTGTCCCATATTTTTCTTTGCATGGTTCCCACGATTTTTGATTTTCTGACGCTCGATACGGAAGAATTACGTTGCCCGTTCTGGAGAGGAGTTATGGCTTTCCTCTTTGCCTTCTTGTACCTTTATCTTATTTATGCAACCACGGTTATACAGCTATGTATCGTTTTACTGTTTTCTTTGCGAGAACGGCCCTCTTTGTGAAAGCAAATTCTCCAACGAATATTAATCTGTTATAAGAAAAAAAAAAAGAATGTTTTATCTCTTGTATTCTCTTAATTTATGTTACGTTAGAGAATTCCAATTTTAATGCATATAGATTTATATGTATATGAATCTTTATTTATTTTGTGTTTTACAAAAATTACAAACCAAGAATGTTATAAACATATTTATTTGTAACTTTATTAATAAGTACAATTAATAATTATTACCTCTTTTTGAAAAGCACACAAACTATTAATTCGCAAAATTCTGAATTTCTTAAATCTTAATATGATTAGTGTGTATTTTGGCAAATTTTCTGATAGGATTCTATTTATAGGAGTAATTGCATGGTATTTACTCGAGCAATTAATATTTACACACATTTTTATATCTACTTTCTGGGGTTTGATGAATTTAACAAGTAAATTTTGGATATTTTTAAGGTTGCAATAACGTTGGATTAATTTTATTAATTTATTAAAATAATATTTTTGACACTTTTTGCGTCTTTAATTACTTCAAACAGTTTAAAAAAAACTAGTATAAATAAAATTTGTGAAAACTTTGTGAATTTTCCTTCTATATGAAGATAAATAGATGTGCCTACTTTAAGATTTATTGTTAAGAATTTAATAATACATGTTCGCGACACAAGAATTTAATAACGAAGGTATTAATTTTTACCTACATAAAAAAGGACACTCTACTATCACTCGTATCAATTTCTTTCGTTTTTCGCTTTCTCGAAGGGGATTATGAGAAGCGCATCAAACAAACTTATTGTTTCGCGAATGGTACGATGACATGAAAAGCGTTACAAAATGATTTATTATAACGCTTAGAACACAATGAGCCAAGTATGAAAAATATTGAACGTTTTATGAAATAATCGCCGCCGCCGGTCGGTGACGGTTGTAACACGGAACAATTAATCTCTTGTAATGGTTCCTGTTCTAATAGAGAGCACCTTTCACGTCAATATCACAAAATTACATGTTGCTTGGAACGACATGTAATCTCTTTCTTTCTCTCTTTTATTTTTTGGATTAATGATAATTCGAAAACGAATATAATTATCCACGACTCAATCGCGATTTTTAGAAACGCACGTATCGCGACTAACCGGAATAATGAACTTCAATGATATCGAGTTGATCACAGCGAATAAAATTCTCTTTGATCACAGACATTTCCAGTGAAACTGTTTCAAATTCGTTTAGTTTCAGAAGAGTTCCGCGCTAAAAACGGCAACGGGCAGATACTTCGCGAGCATCACGGTATGCATCCTTCTGTGCTTTTAGTTTGCATGTAGGCTATGTGTCGCGTGTGAAAAATAAAAGATTGATTCAGGCGAGAGGTGAGCGAGCTACGGACCCGTGTAGATCGGTCACCGGACCGTACCGTGAGATTTATCCCGATCCGATAATTTATACAGTGTAAAGGAAGCGTGGCCGAGGGCCGTGGAAAAATGCCAATTGTGATAATTCAAACGTTTCGGCTACGCGAGCGACAGGAAGGAAAAAAACACACATCCGCGAAAGAAAAAGTATGGGAGAGGCAGGAGAGCAACTGTTTCATTCGTTAAAAGTGATGGTTCGTTTGTTTCAATTACACATTTTCGCAAATGTTAACACATTAACTATGTATTTTTTACAATTGATAATTTGATACTTATAAAAAGTTTGTTCTAATTAATTCAATTAAATATGCGCGTAAATCACAATAAAATAAAGTAATAATTATTTTTGCATGAAAAGATGTGATAAATTATACATCTATTGAGTATAATCAAGGCAAAAATTGTAAAATCAGCAAAAAGATATTAACTGAGAGAGATGAAATTTCTTTCTCTTTCTTTCATACACAAACGCGCGGGCGCACAAAGTGTAACATACAGTTGATTATAATCAACAATATCAATAATAACGTTGATTTTTTTATTTGATGGACCCTGGAAAACAAAATTGTAATTTGGGCGAGTTGTGATAATATGCTCCGGAGAGCAAACACGCTTGAAGAGAACCGCAAAGTTGAGCCGTGTAAAGTGGATAAGAGTAATGGCATTGAGATTCAAATTAATGCTACGCTTAATGACGCTTATAGGATTTCACAGCCGTGAAAAGGGCGAAAACGCGAAAGGAAAGGTCCTGTAATGAATCGTAGGAAGGAGTATTGGAAGGAACGAAGAAGACACCGATGGACGACGTTCACGGTATTCGATCCCATCAATTCTACGTCGTGTTGTCAAGCTCTTTGAAATATTTTTACAGACACTGACCCAATACTCATGCAATTTTATTTGTGGTATATCATCGGGAGAACGTCGTCGCATCGATAGGAAAGTTTGGTCGGATGAATTGTTATGAGAAATGTCAGCGTTCGCACAATTTTTACATACATTAGATGATTCACGATATACAAAGTTTGGCAAAAGTGAGTCCTGGGCTAAAATTGCTGCAATTCTGTCGAATCCTAGTTCTGAATAATACATTTATGGAAAGCGGATGTGAATATTAATAGCATATTTACGTGGCCTATGATAACAACTTGGCAATGATTAGTTTTCTGTGAATATCCTGTCTTAAATTTTAAAGATTAATTCTAAAAGACGAAAATACCTATATATTTTTATCAAAGATTATATAAAATAGTATTAATAAAATCAATTGAGATGATGAAAGATTTTATGTAAGAAGAGTGATAAAAAAAGATGACTTATTTACAAGAAAAATGGTATAAGTCCAAAATACTTTTTATACACAAATTTATTTTGAATATTATAAATACTCTCATACATATGTAAATGCCATTTTCATCTTATAATTATCTAGCATGCAATATAACATTTTTGAACGCATTATATAATATAAATTTTTTAACAAAGTATATGTATACCTATGTATAATATAACTCTTTTCATGTCAAGTATTCTGTCGCGTTGCATATTTTCAATTATACAATTATAATTTTACAATTGTAATTATAATTATAAAATATAAAATTTGTTGTTATTTATCACAAAAATTTATCACAATATCTCGGAAGCTTTATAGTTTTTATTATAAATATATATATACACTAGTCAACAAAATTATCGCAACACGTAAATTCATATCAAAATTTCGCAAATTTCAAATAAGCATTACTCCGCGAAAAAATGTCGTATTTGAAATTTTTTTTGCATTGTCAAAGATGAAGTCTATACTTTAACCCTTTGAAGCATACATTTTTCCTTTCAAACGATTTTTATAAAACTTGGTATTCGTCATAATACATTAGAAAATATGTCAAAAAGGTAAAAAAAGCGAATATAAAAAGGTGGCATTGTACAATGCCACCGTGCCGCAAAGGGTTAAGGTGCAATTCGTCGATTTTGAATTTATCGTTCCCTTCTTCCGCTATCTTCTCAAAAGTGAGGACGTGTTAAGTCTAAAAAAAATTACATAATTTGACGCACTCTACACACGGGCTGGAGTAAATTTTTTTTCAAATGTCACCACAATTATCGTAAAATTTGGACTTTTCCAAACAAATTTAAAAAAAAGGAAGCTTATTACGATTTTCTTCGCAGAGTTACGACGTATGAAAGTTACATATGCATTTTCTTTAGTTACCGCCAGCATTAGCATTACCCGATGCGCACCACGGGTCGGATTTTGCGCATCGCGCGCGCGTGCTCAATCCTTCTTCCAAAAGAGCAATGATTTGCGCACACTGAATTTCATTCAAACGAGGCATTGTTACGACTTTGTCGTTTGTTTTTCGAATTCAATTAACTTCAAATTCAATTAACTAAAAATACGTCGCCTGAAAATAGACGTTCAACCAACATATATTTGTTATTGCGAGAAATATCACCACATGCCTCGATGGTCGAATTGGTAGGACGCCCGCACGGAATGACGAGAGATCCAGATTCGAATCCTGGTTGAGGTGTTATTTTTCGCAATAAGTTCCTTACAGTTTTTTCGGGGAATGGGGGGACGGGGAGATCTTATAGATGCAAGTGAGCATAAAAAATTATTGAATTACTCGTCAATTTAATATGTGAATTAATTATTCCGGCTTCATGTAAGGACTGTGTTTCAAGACCGACGAATATGCGTTGCGCAGTTCGCATGAGTAGGAATATTCACAGAAATAATTATTAACAAAAGAGACGTTTTATTCAACCTTAACTGGCTATATAATCAAATAAATTTATTGCGACGTTTTGAAATAATTATTATTAGGCACCAAGAACCGCCGCGACCGTAAATGGCATTTTCTCTTACTTATATTAATTAACTTCCTTTTTTTAAAATTTGTTTGAAAAAGTCCAAATTTTACGATGATTGTGGTGACAATTGCGAAAAAAATTTACTCCAGCCCGTAGAGTGCGTCAAATTATGTAATTTTTTTTAGACTTAACGCGTCCTTACTTTTGAGAAGATAGCGGGAGGAGGGGAGGATAAATTTAAAATCGACAAATTGCACCTTAATCCTTTGCGGCACGGTGGCATTGTACAATGCCACCTTTTTATATTCGCTTTTTTTACCTTTTTGACATATTTTCTAATGTATTATGACGAATACCAAGTTTTATAAAAATCGTTTGAAAGGAAAAATGTATGCTTCAAAGGGTTAAAGTATAGACTTCATCTTTGACAATGCAAAAAAAATTTCAAATACGACATTTTTTCGCGGAGTAATGCTTATTTGAAATTTGCGAAATTTTGATATGAATTTACGTGTTGCGATAATTTTGTTGCCTAGTGTAGTTGAAAAAAATTCTACCTATACGATATATCTTCCGTTGAAAAAGACACATTCGGAAGGAAAACAGTTTCATTACCCAGCAAGAAAAGATTGCAGCATCTTCACGGAATGATAGCTGCACAAAGAAAGGAATTTAATGAAATGCCGCTGTTCTCTCTCCCGTTGCGGCTCTCGCTCCGTATACTTATCCCCGTGTAAAGTTCGTGGTCGGAGAAAAATGTATGCCGTTTCTCTGAAACGACGAACGCAGAGGAGAGGAGGAAGGGAAAATTGTGGGAAAATGTAAGGTTCTCGTTTGGCGCAATTTTCGACGCTACCGACGCACTAGTGAGGAGCACCTCAATTCTTTTCGCAGAAATGACAGTAAAGAAGCTGTCTCGAGGAGATGTTGCGAGACTAGAGTCGCAATATAGCATGACATGTTGCATTTCTACAAGTATAAATAACACCGACATTCAGTGCTGAAATAAGTATTTACGCAGGGAGTAGGTACGTAATCACTCGTGTTTCGCTATTTTCTCTCTCTTACATGAAGCGGATTAACGGATAAATTCAAAGTTTAAAGCTTTGAGTGACATAAGTCCATACTCGGAGTGCATATTTAACACATCTTGTTACATACTTTGAAGTCCTTGATGCATTGAATTGTGATAAATACTTTAGTATTAGATTATAATAAGGTTTGAATAAACGTGAAAAAATAAAAAATAAAATGCGAAACTAAATATTTGCAAGACTCTAACTTTTTATACTAGAAGGGATACGGACGTTCTGTAAACGAGAAAATTATTCTATAGCTAACGATAACTAATACTTTAGTAATAATATAATTAATGTGATGGGATTAAGAGAGAGTGGAATAATTTTGCATTTAATGTTAATCCTAAGTTCTAGTTCTGGTTCGCTAAATATCTACCCGGCTGCGATTTAATTTACACTATTTTGCGAAGCTTTTAAATTCCTGGGGTCGATGGTTTCCGCTGAATCAGTGATCAAGCCATTGCTGGCTTGTATTTAACTATTACTTTCGTGGTAACGAACCGAAATGCTACTGTTAAACACAAGCGAGTCGTACTCTCAGTGCTTTCGCCGCTCTATGAACGACTTCGCAGTTGCATCCAGTTCGATGCTCGGCCGGAGATACGGAAAATTTCAATTTAATTTTACGTTGTTTGCGCCTGAAATGGTTACTACCGACGATTTCGAGGAGCAAATGGTTTTACGATAATTATTCAATACGTAGATTACAAAAAATAAAGATAAAAGGTATTGAGTCATTAAATATTACTAATTAATATAGAAACAATTTTGCGATTAGTAAACAGTATCAAATTATTATTATCCATATTTCTTCTATTAAATTATTATCCACAACTGTTGGATTATCAAAATTGTTTTTACTATTTTATGTATTATACAGGGTGTTTCTTAAGTAAGTACACAAACTTGAAGGGGATATTCCTTGGCTTATTTTAAGAAGATAAGGTCCTATATAAATATGTGTCCTAAACTGCTTTGTTTTCAAAATATGGTGTGTCAAAGTTGAGCAAAAAAAATGAAAATTTCGAAAATCTGAAAAACGTTTAAAGATATTTTATTCAAAATTAGTATGCGTATATGTGGTATTAACTATTAAGAATTATTTTCCAGTACCGATCAAACATTTTTAGATTCAAAAGTGAGGCTATTTAGGTACAGTTTTTAATTTCAATTTTTTACCTTAACTTAAACGTGGTTTATTGTTTCAAAAAAACACAAGAGGCAGTTTTCATAGAGTTTTAATTCGGAATAAAAAAAATTGTTTAACTTGGAAAAAACAGTGGCGTATCATTTTTTAATTAAAAAGTTTAATATGATTACCCATACGCACGCTCCTGATGGATCTAAAAATGTTTCATTGATACTGGAAAATAATTCTTAATATCACGTGTACGCATGAATAAAATAACTTTAAATGCTTTCCAGATTTTGAAATTTTTTTTTACACAACTTTGACTCTTCGTTTTGAAAACGAAGCAGTTTAGGACACATGCTTATAGGATCTTTTCTTCTTAAAATAAGCCAAGGAATATCCCCTTCAAGTTTGTATACTTATTTAGGAAACATCCTGTATGTGCGTGCATGTGAGTTTATATAAATGTTCTTTTTTTATTAATAAAAAAGTTATAGACAAAAACGAAATCTAAATATATTTAGATACTTCTCTACTGTTTAATATAATACAATTATATAAATAGATTATATTAAAATTACTGTTTGCTATGATTTTGTTCTTTGATAATTTATAGCTTCAAATCGGAAAGTATTAAATAGCATTATAGAACACAAGTGGCATTTTCTGAATAATTTGAGACTGTTTCATATCTTTTGCAAAGTCAATCAAACAAGTAAAAATCTAATGTGTATTAAAAATCTAATGTGCAGATATTATTCTGAGATTTTGCGCTCCATGCATAGAAATTTTAATAGGAACCAGAAATACGTTGGTGATGCAATCGTTTCGCTTTATTAACGCCTATTCAGCGCGTATAATTTTGCGATTTGCACCGCACGAAAGGTGTGCGGCGGTAATTATCGCGTGCCGCACGCGATCGTGTGTACCCTACGTGTCGCGATACTATCGCTTAAGTGGTACACCCAGAGTGTTTCTCACGTGTGACATAATTGATATACTGAATATTGAAATGGCCGCAACAATCACGGAGGATCGTATTTCGTCATATTAATTAGATCATCTTTAACCCTCTTATTCCCATTAATTCTAGAGCGCGTTAATCCATCCTTTCTCTCTCTCTCTCTCTCTCTCTCTCTCTCTCTCTCTTTCGTTCCTCCCTCCCCCTCCCCCCTCTCTTTCCCTTCCTAACTGATTTTTCGATAAGTTGATACTTTCTTAGTATAAAAGTAATTTCTTTCTGTTTATCTTTATGAAACTTAATTTCAATCTAACAAAATATCTATGTAATTAAATTTCAAAATTGTCAAATTATTGCAAACGTAATATTAGCTTTAAATTAAATTTAAGGAATACCTGTATATGTTATACAATAATAAATTAAAATCTTTTAATTCCAATATTAGAGGAAAAATATTATATATACCCTGTAGGTATAATGGCTCTCCTCAATATCTCCACTATTAGATGGCGAATTTTAATGATCACTTATGGAGTCATTTGTTTAGTAGCCCGCCATTACGCAGTGGCGCTAATATGCTAATACGCAATGGTTGGCATTTGTTATAATAAATTTTTACTTTCGAGCATTTCGAAATTTTTTTAAGGTACACTTTAGCATTTAATTATTTATACTTCCTCATTTTTCTTAAACTTGGGTGTATTATCACACAGATATATGTATACTTGAATATTTTATTTGTTAGTTAACATTTTATTTGACTACACACATTTCGAGTTATGCAAAGTTAAACAATAGTATGGCATTTTGCTAATATAGCCCCCTAAGTGTGCTAGCCTAATAGGGTCTCTTTTTCGATGTAAGAAAGCATAATTCAAATATAATTCAAATTAAATTTAAAAGCCTACTTGTTTTGCAGAAACTGTCCTGACAATTTATATCTACCTTCTGATAAGTAAATCAGAATCTACATTAAAAATTCACGGCTATATTCATAGTGGTCCCTTCTAACAGTTTATTTTGAATACATATATAATTTTGTAACAAAACACTGTATTTTTTTAAACAAAACCAATTTTTTAAATCAATTTTTATGGGGGAAGGCACATTACCACCCCTGTTACTCTTCGGCCCATTATGCAGTGTCGCCACATTTTTATAAATAACGTCCTAAGCAATAAATATTTTATAACTTTGAGTTTAGAATCGATTAAACAACACTTTTACGAATGTAATCGTTAAGTTGTCAATTTAAAATATTAAACCACAGAAGAGATTTGTTTCGACACACACACAACTGGCCAATTTAATTTAAATTAATATATCACGATTCGCGACGTTTTTCGACCATGGGTTTTGGTCCTTCTAAAGTGAATGAAATTAATTTAATGTAAAGAATTTGTTGCAAAAAATATTACCACATGCCTCGGTGGTCAAACTGGCTACGACGCCCGCACGGATTGTAGGGAGGTCCAGGTTCAAATCCTGGCTGAGGTAATATTTTTCGCAACAAATTCTTTACATTAAATTAATTTCACTTTAGAAGGACCAAAACCCATGGTCCAAAAACGTCGCGAATCGCAATATATTAATTTAAATTAAATTGGCCAGTTGTGTCGAAACGAATCTCTTCTGTAGTTTAATATTCACTGGCGAAGAATATTCTATCTCGCGAATAACCTCTATACATGTTCATGTAGGTACATTCGATGACACTCTTTTATCTCTCACTTATCTTCTGACATCGATTCGACTCGGCACGTTATTTTATATCTTATTTTCTGACTTTTATTAAGACTCCGATATGACTACGAATTTTTATTGTAATTTTTTGGATTGTGCTTGCGCTCTTTGGCTTGTTGGGTGAGTTATCCTTTCTAGTTCTTTACAGGGGAATCCACGTATTCCCGTTTTAATTAAATCATTACTTTTTAAAATTTAGGCTTCAATCACTGAATTTCAATGTACCCTTGTCCATCCAACCATGTGTCAATGTTGGAATTAACAGGGGAATGTTGGCTCGCCCGGTGATTCTGTGAGCGTGAGATACATCTTTTCAAGCTTTGTTTAGTGTTGAAGATGGCTCAATATATAGCCGAAACGTACGCAATTTAATAATATATTTATTTGTTTAAAAAATGAACTAATTGTTTCATTCTTTGCGCACCAATTACAGCGCTGTTACTCTCTCATTTGCCCATTTTTATACCATTATTTTAATTTTGAGAGTCCATATATATTTTAATTCTATCTCTTGTTTGTTAAAATATTAATTATTAACAAAATTATTGTACAAAATGTAAATGGGGGAAGGGGGCATATACCATCTTCTCCTCTAATATAATGAAAGTTATAATATAATTTAATATATATTTTGGATGCATAGAATAAACAAAAAAAAATTTTAATTAGCCAACTAATCTTCTAACATTTATATACGTATTTTACAAATAGACGCATAGCCGTAACTTTAAGTACATTTTAGGTTGCATCATTAATTCTAAAACTTTATGACTAAAATAATTTTTTATTGCAATTAAAGTAATATCTGCTATTATACTAATTTATGCAAAACATAAATAAACGCACACGATAAGAAATATAATTAATGTGTCACAAAAACGATAGCAAATGGTAGTATTAACGCAAGCACAAAATATATGATTTCGATATATATTTAAAAATTATGGATATCAATACTACTATTATTAGAAATTATGGCAGCCATTTTCAACCATTGCATGTTATGTGTATAATAAATTATTTTAATAACATTTATTTATTACTTAGAAACGAAATTGTAGCAGCTGACGCTGCCGTTGTTCGAATCCGATTGCATTGGAATTATAATTATGTTCACGCGAATTAAGGATGATTTGTAACATCTGACGATCAATTGTGTATAATATATGTAGTATTAATGATAACTTTATGCAATTCAAAGCTCATTAATTTATTTATTATGTTGATTGTATAACATTATTTGATACTTTCTCTGTTATTCTAGTTTATATTATCGTACAGAAAATACACTGCCGGCCAAAAGTTTGAAACCATTAATTGAAAATGTCTACTATATGAAATAAAATCAAACTTATGCATTATATAATTGAACATATTTTTATTATTTTACTTATTGTTTTATAATGAAATTTTAAAATGTTAAAATTTTAAAAATAATAAAATGTTTGAAAATTTTGTAAAAATATTTTTTATAAGATAAGAAGCACCAAAGAATATTAGACACTTTTTTCATCAAAGTTGCCATTTTTACATTTAATCACTTTTTTTTTACTAATCTAGATAATCTGGCTAGAAGATTATTATAAGTTAAGTTAATAATACGTAAATACAGACCGATATATAAATAACACAAATATGTAGATATACAGTCTGTTTGATAAGAGCGTGTCCGGCACATAACTCGAAAACTATTTATTGTAATGAATTGGAAAAAAATATACTACTTGATTAGAACTATGATGTTTTATTATTAATAATTTGTCCAGTCACCTCCATTATCAATAATTGCCTGACATCTTCGAGGCATACTTTCTACTAATTTTGTGACATATTCTTGAGATCTCTAGATCAATTGAATTTGTCGAAATAACTGCTTGATCTTCCAAATCTTTCCACGAAGCTTAAGCTTCATGAATGCCCAAACGTTTTCGATTGGATTTGCATCCGGTGACTGTGATGGCCAATCCAGTACGTCAACGTCATTCTCTTGTTTCCATATGGTACAAAAACTCCGATTTTTTGGGTTATTGTCCTCTATTATTGATAATGGAGGCGACTGGACAAATTATTCATAATAAAGCACAGTTCTAATCAAGTAATATTTGTGTATTTTTTCCAATTCATTACAATAAATAGTGGTAAATATGCATAAAAGGTTATATAACACATACAGGTTATAATACTGATTGTGAATGAATACTGAGGTTTCTGAATTGAGAGAATACGCTACTGTTCCCCTTCTCCTTAAACAAAATTCGACCAATAGAATAATAGTAGAAAGAGAGATCCGTGCCCCAACATATGCTTCTCTCTTTCTAGGTCCGTCAAGACGAAAGATCAAAGAAATTTCGTCGCATGCTCTATCCAGTACTATATATCGATGGGTCAACCTAACCCCTTGAAACAGATGTTTTTTGTTATCTTCTAAACCAATGCCGCCCCCCACTTTTTTCTTGCGTAGAATTACTCAGGAAGACCTCCCCTACAACATACTGAAGTAGCGTTAAAATCGGTGATGTGTAACCTTTTAGGCATATTTGCCTTAATTTATTATTTATAACTTAAATTCATTACGTTTGTAGAAGCAAAGGCTTTATAACCATTTTTATGAAATTAACAATGCTATGTTAATTACAACTGTGTTAAATATAATGCCTATTTACTTTTAAATTAAGAAAAAATATTGAGTAAAGCATGAATCGGATTTTTAAATAGGGTTTCACTGGAATATTCTTAAATTTTGTACTTGGTCTCGAACTTTTTTGGTCGGTAATATATAAGCTCTTTTATATAATAGTAACATGTTATACATGCTGTTTTATTTTTATTTTTTAGCGAGAATTTGGTAAAATATTATTTTTTTTTATTTTTTATTTAATATCAAACATTATATATATTTATTAGAAAAAATTATTGAATTGTGAGAGTATATTGAAATTTATATAAAAGCGGTATAAGAGAGTAATTTGATTTCTGAATAGTCTGATTTTGTACTAATGAAAGGTATAGTAGTAAATATATGCTTTTCTCTGTTGAATCGTGGATATTTCAAAATTTTATGAACACGTAATACATCTCAAGTGTGTAATCCTCCAAGTGTCGAGTGCGCGTGAGAATCGTCTTGTTGGCAGGTGAAAATTTAGTTTTTTCGCGATGTTTTCGCAAACAACGGAAATGGAATTTTACACAGCAAAAACGGTATCTTTTTACAAGTCAATAGTTCTTAACACGTTCTAGAAATCGTTCAACGGATATTAACATTCAAATTTATATACGTCGAACGAAATTTCTTGAGATTTGAGGCTTGACAAAAGATGAAATTTTTAAAAATGATAATGAAATAGAAAATGGAGAAGCGAGTTCTCTTCCAACTTTGTAAATTTTTTGCGGTTTGTCCATCTTGTATTTTACAAGAATTGTCGATTGTTTCTGCGATCGATTCCATATATTCCGTTGAATAGAGAGACATGACATAGTGTTACTGCTAACGGTTCCGAAAAACGTCGAAAAACAGGCACCTGGTTGAATGAAGCTAGAAAAATGCTCGTCAAAACTGAAATTTCTGCAGTAGTTTTTTCAGGCGTGAACCGTGGAACGTCATAAAATATTTCGACCCCGGATTGCACGATTCACCTATACTACCGAACATAGCTGAAATTTTCAGTTCTTCTGCTCGACAAATAGCATTTTAACGCTTCATATTTTGCGAGCTATTGTAACAGCAAGTTAATAGCTTGTGGAAAGTCGCATAGATTGCATATTCAAGCGTATACGAGATATCGAAGTTGTGACAAATTGGATAACGCATACCGATGAATACATGTCTTCTTATTTCATAGAAAAAGCTTTTAAATAGTTGATTATACTAATGCAAGTTTGATATTCTTGATCATGCACATATGCCTTTATAAAAATATTGTCAAGAAATCTCTTTACTATTGATATAGCAAATATAGTATCTTTTGTTATAATATTAGATACTCTTTAATTTATGAAGATCTATAGAAAATTATACTACTTCAGGGTGACAAAATAACTTATATGCTTCGATATTTTATAAGCTAAATGATTTTTTTATACAAATCGCACATACATAAAGTATTTATATATTTCCGATTGAAATATTAATAATAATACGATATTTAAAAAAGAATATGGATTCACCGATTTTTTGTGCATAAACTTCTTTTTTATCATATAAACTGGTTGATAAATTGATTGTTGTATACATATATAAAATTGATTAAATTTATTTGTTTTTACTACTTTGTAATTTGCCATTTTTTTGCGCGTAAGTACATAGATGTTGCATTGCTGGTTCGTTGGCGTGGAAGATGCAGCAATTAAGAGTGGTCAGGTCGCAAAAAGGGAGATCAGGTAGCGCGCTAAATTAAGCGCTTAATTCCGTTTCTTCGAGTTCTTCACCGCGGTGGTAGCGCGAATAAAAACGTCGACACAGAAAGCGCGTGCATGTGGGCAGCATCCTTCTCTCTTCCCTTTTTCTTTTCGCTCAAGACCGACCTTCGCCATTAAGAACGGTTGCGGCGCAGGTACGGGAATGCAGATGAGGCACACCGCGAAAAAAGGATAAAATAAAAATGTAGCAACGAGAAAAAGAGAAAGAGAGAAAGAGAAAGAGAGAGGAACTGAAGTCGCGCACGTGAGGTGTTTTTTTAAATGTTTTTTTTTTTCAGAGACATTACTAAAGGAGGAATATGCATGTTATACGCAACTTCATTCCTCACTTTGTAGTTGGCGGTAGAGTCAGCTTTCAGCTGACTCTAGTAGATATCCACTAGGAATAATGTATCTAATGGATGATACCGCAGTTTTTTGTTTTTTTACTTGTTTTTATTTTTATTTGTCAAAAATACATATAAATAACGGGAATTTCCTCTTTAAGTTATTTTAATTTAAATTAATTTCAAGAGAATTTTAATTTATGGATATTAATTATTAAAGTTTTTAATATTAAAAAATTTATCGATTTTCATACGTGCGTGCGTGTTGTGTGTATATGTGTGTATGTGTGTGTGTGTGTGTGTGTGTGTGTGTGTGTGTGTTTTGAATGTCAGAAATTGTAAGTAGAAGTCTGTAATTATTGGAAATTTAAATTTATGGGATCGAATTATGACAAGGAATACCACGTCATACAATCACAGATCGTTAAAATTATGACTATAAAAATTCATGTGAAAATCTCGATATCGCTGCTTATAATGTACCACTTAGTAGATCGTAACTACGATCGCGACATCAGTTTCGCGAGGTTCGGGAAAACAACTGTTGCGACGATATTTTTCTTTATACGGTATCACGAACGTAAAAGCTATACGATTGGGGCCAACTGCGAACAAACCTTTTATGTTTTATAAATACACACTGTGCCATAGTACGTGAGCGAGGAATTTATTGCCTTCAGTAGAGGCTCCATAAACTGCGTTAAGCGCGCGTGTCGACGTCGACAATAAAGAAAAGTATCGTTTCTTGAGTCCGACATATATGATCCTTCATCAGATAAATTTTATCTCTCATCAAATACATCTAATCAGTGCAGCACGCTATCTTTTACGGTGAGACTTGAAAGTTTACTCTGAAAGTATATTTGTGTTTTATGTGCCCCCCCCCCCAAAAGTCAATGTGTTTCCAAATAACGTATTCAAAGTTAGCTGTATATATTGATTCTTAACATATAAATGATCGTAAAAAGTTTCAGTATTTACGATAATGATTATTTAAAGACTTGACGTAGAAATATTTGTAAGAGAGCTAAATATATGTAAAAATTGTTTTTAAAAAATTAAATTTAATGAAGAAATTACGAAATAGCCAATTATAAAGAAGAGAAAATATTTTATCTTTAAATCTTTAAATTCATAATCGTGAAAATAAGATAAAATTAACTTTGAAGTAATATAATTTTTAAAATGGACAAATTTTTCATTTTCAGTAATATGTACGTTTAAATTCTTCTGCAATATCAATTTGCAACGAAATGATAACGCAGATCTTAACTTGCGTGATGAAATGTTAGTTACGTAGTCAATATAGGGCTAATGTAGAATTGTGAGTACAGCAATATTCAACTGTTGTTCTTTCACTGATGAAATCGTCAACCTGCGCTCCGCAAAAGCTGTTTTTTGTTTCCATAAAAACATGAAAATTGTCAGGTAGTAGTGTTTTCGCTCAATCGACCGCTGTTAGTTGGAAAATCGAAAATTTGAGAAATTGAGCAAGCTGAAAGGGAAGTAATTGTTGTTACATAATGGAATATTTAATGGACCAATTGCAAACATATATCTATATTGAATGTTAAAATAAGTGCCATATAGAAACTGATGAAAGTATTCATCTCTATTTGTTTATATATGTATCCAAGTGTATAAATTATATCTTTTTCACATTGTGTGTAAACTTTGAAAGACAATTATTAGAACTTTTAAATGTATTTT
>NJRL01000009.1:555623-573381 GCA_003063815.1 Aphaenogaster rudis | reverse complement strand
GGGGACGCAGTATAATTCCATTTATCCATTTATTATAGAAATAGAAAATAACCCCCCGAACAGTGCGAATATCAGTACCGGTCGTAACCAAGATACGAGTAACGAGAAAAACAAGAGATCCTACACGTGAATGATACGTCCTACCTTGCGTACGGCGTCTTGCTAATCTTTCAGTATCCATTATGTTTAGTATATTGTAGACTCATCTATTTAGTAAGGCGAAGATTTAATACATATATTCATTTCCTGATAATTTTTTTTTCATTTCCCGAAGTTGGGATTACGTTTTGGGTAAGTACTTACGTTTGAGTAAGTTTTGGGAGATATAAATATATTTATTATTTTAGAAAAATGAAGTGATTGTTTGCTTCGCCAGTAATAATCAAACCAAATGTTTGTGTTAAACGACCGAATTGGCCAAATTTATTATCAATTTGGCCAGTTCGGTCGTTTGACACAAACACTCGGTTTCATTATTTTAGCATTATCTCAGTTAATTTTCAATTGCGCCAAAAAACCTTTTAGATATGTTCGTTTGGGAGTATTTGGAACCATTTCACTAAATTTCATGAAAATCGGAGGGTGAACCTTTTCGGAACTATGTTTCGAAGATCTTTTATATTACATAAACTGAAAACAATTGTAGTAATATATAATTAATTCAACGAATCTATCAGAAAGACAACAGAATTATTTACATTTATTTTCATTGAGCCTAATAATCATTAAAAATCGGGGGGAAAAATGAATGATTCAAATATAAAATTTCAAATTGCATTTGTTATAGAAATTTATACGTTTTTCTTTGTGGTCATAAACTTCACTTTGTTCGAGACTCGATAATGTAATGTTCTCTGCGAAAGGGAACCGGAGAAAGTAATTTCGTTTTCATCACTGTCGTTAAACCAATATTGCTGATGATTAAAACGTAAATTGCGCGACGCGATATTATGCTGTCGCTTTACGACGCTGCTGGATTTGCGCGACCAAATCAAGGAAGATGTTACTTTTACTTCTGGCGAATGGGCGTTGCGCTGTAACTCTTCGTCGTCGAGCCAGTGGTAGGGCTTGCGTGTATAGCCGGACGTTACTGGAACAACAGTTACCTTGGAGGTGCCTTCTCGGCCGTTTCAGTTGTTAAACTCTCCTCCAGCAACTTTCGCCAGCGCATTTGCACGAGCGCGCGTGTATACGACCTTACATACACACGTACTGGCGCGTCTCGCCCTATGTAACGTCGCGGAACTTTGGTCTCTCTACGGTGATGAAAGTCGGTGGCTAGGAAACACGCGCACGATATACAATGTGCGGCGATAATAACATTACGAGTTACTACCTACGAGACCATGAAAGATTAGAGTGTTGGACGTAAAGTCGCGATCCACTTCAAAGTGCGCGTGTATTCCATAGTTTTGATGAAAAACGTGAGAATGTGTGTGATGCAGCGCAATGTGGGATATTGTTGAATGACGAAGTATATTATTGCAATGGAGTTATATAATTTCTGACGAAATAAAGTTCTAAAGTAAATAAGTCTTTATTGTGTATTATGACGTTTTATAACCTTAAGAGATCTTTTTATTTTTTCTACGTAGCAAATGCATTGTATTTAATTATAATCAAGTTATAATTTAATATTTTTATATTATATTGGCTATTACTGACATATTAAATGTTTTTATTAAATGTTTTTTAAATTAAGATATAAATTAGGAACCGAGTATTTGATAGCAATCTTTATTATTTTTTAATTATTTATTTTAGAAAAATTCTAAACTCGGTAAGTGTATAGATGCGTGCATCCCATTCGGTTATCCGAGACAACTTCGGTAATGACATTTGTCGCTATCCTTGCACCACGGAATTAGCGAAGTTCGCCACTGGACTTTTTCCAAAGAAAATACCAGGTCACGGACCGAAAGGGTAACCGGAAACGAGTTTAAGTTAACTATTTAAACGACGAGCAAGGAAGGAAAACTCATTACTTCGGGTTAATAAATTATTAGCGAATCACTAATCCAATCGCCATTTGAACGTCGGAAAATTCTATGCACATAATAGCTATTTATTTTGAACGTAGTTAATCTAACATAGCAATTTATACCGTTAAGTTAAATGACAATAAGAATAATAGTGTATATGTATGATACAGATTAATATAATCTTTGCATATTTTAAAATATTTTGCATACAAATTATTCGCATATCTTGATGAAATTTGTATAATTTTATTTATACTGTACGCAGAGTAATAATATAATTTTTTTAATAACCATTTATTTAATAAAGTTTAATGATTAAGACTGTATATTATATATACGTATATTATAAAGACTATAGATCCCACACAGAGGCGGCAGTGTGGTCTAGTGGTAGAGCGCCAGACTCGTAGGCCGGTATTCATAGTCGAATCTTATTTCAAGACCGTCTCAAGTAATGTCTTAAGATGGTAATACGGTTCTGTGATTGGTTGATGACATCTCAAGACAATACTTAAGACGGTCTTAAATATAAGAATCGACTATGAATACCGGCCGTAATCTGTAATACCAGGTTTGAGTCCACTAGGGCCGGTATTCATAGTCGGTTCTTATTTTAAGACAGTCTTAAGTAACGTCTTAAGACGCTAATACGGCTCTGTGATTGGTTTACGACATCTTAAGATTATATTTAAGACGATCTTAAATATAAGAACCGACTATGAATACCGCCCTAGATCAGGTAAATATTATTATTTTCCGACACTGCGCTCCCTGCCGGGAAGAGGATTCCCGGTAGGTAAAACTGGGCTCCGTCTTTCGGAAGAGACGTTAAGATGTTGGTCCAATTAAGATGTTATTAACATCAAAATTTGGGCATTGCTTTTCACTCTTCTTTCTTCTGTTTGACACAATATACAAGTATGGTATAAAAGTACTTAAAGAAAGCACTGTAACAGGTACTTAAGTACTTAAAGAAAGCCTGTTACGGTGCTTTCTTTAAGTACTTTTATACCATACTTGTATATTATATTTTATAAAGAACTATTGTGTTTAGAGACTTTTCTAAACTGTTCTATATTTTTTACCTTTTAAAGAGAATAGAATAATTAACTGTTAAATTATTGTTGCTATTGCATTGGAACATCGTTCTAGCAGAAATTTGTGGAGAAATAAACTTATTTTATACAAAATACCCACGACGGAACCTCTGCAGACCTTGCAGCTGCAGAAAGAGATGAAAAAAACTAGGTCGTAACCAACATAGGTTGGTCAAAGTTAATTCTCCGTCGCGCAAAAGTCCTTTTCGGCGTAGCGCGGCGGTCATCTTTTTCTCTATTATATCGCGTATATAGTGCAACCATGTACACGTGTAGCACACGCGGTTAACCAGGATAACTTCGATAACGACATTGGTCACCGGCCATCTTGTCCGTTAGAATTAGCAAAGTTTGTCCAAGACAAAATTTTTCGTTTTTTTTGATTGTGCTGAATTGATGCAATTATTCGGTCAGGCAAATTTCGATCGAACAAAAAAGAGCTATGCGTGATTAGGTAATCAATAAAGACATACAAGTAGACGAGGTAAGCTCTAAGGAATTCTGTCTGACGCATAGTCGTTGCGAAACCTGCGAGACCTGTTCGTAAACGAAGTTGTATCTTCGTGGTATGCCCGACAGCTCGTACCGAGTGACGCCGCTTGGGAACCATTTCGCCGTGGATGTGCGAGGACTAGAAACAGAAGCGTGACGATTAGGATTCGCTCGGCTTATCGGCCACGTGCAACATCTAGAATAAATCAGACTATGCTTTAGGATTGACTGTTATTCAGAAATTAAAACTTTTACTATTAAATACCGTAACAGAACGAGTTAAGATATTCTCTCAGTATTTGTTCTTATTAATTAAATGTTCAAAGTACTCTTTATATGTGCTATATTCCTCTATATATGTTATATCCCTAATAATATTCCAAATATTCAATGTTACATATATTTTTTCATTTATTGTCTAAGTGTTTATAATAAGAGGCGACCGAGTCCGGAAATTGTCTCCCCTTTTAGCTATGTAACTACTTGCAGTAGTATAAGCATATGTATACATTCAGAGGAAATTGTAACACAAAATGGCAAAATTTAACTTTAGCATAATTTACGTTAATAGAAATAAGAATCTATATATTGCATATTATATTATGAATACATGTCTGTTCGTAACATCTAATATAACATCAATTGGACTTATACAAAATAGTTAAATCTTCAACAATATCTCAAAAAGATTTCAGAAAAATTTACTTATTTTAAGTATGATACATATTAAGAATTACTATTTTTCTTAGGTATTATAGATTTTTTATAAAGTTGCATATACATATGTGTATATTTGAAGTCAATCTTCTTCAGTGAAAATTTGATTGGAGATATCACTTTTATACAAATTAGATTTAAAATAATAACTCTATTAAAATACTTTCTCTCTCTCTCTCTCTCTTTCTCTCCTAAGTAAAGTTAATTTGGAAATATTATATTAAGAAAGGTTTTTGTGTTTTGTCAAAAAGTTTATTTTTCAACATTGAAATGTATGATGTTTTTCTTAGTTTGGTTTCTGGCATGCGCAATTTTCAGTATAGTGGTAATTTTCAGAGAAATACGTATATACACTTTACGAACATATTTTTATATACACATTACGAACGCCTGTGCGCGTGCGATAGGTGAATCAATTTCCTTCTCAACTCACATCCTTTTGCCTTTCCGAGGAATTCGTTCGACCAGTATCCCTAGGTGAATCCGGATCAGGACTTTTAGTGCCGCAGAATGCGGATAAAAGTAGTCTAGCGACTACTGTACAACAAAAATCTTCACAAAATACTCGGGCGCGCCGGCCGGACCGCGGCAATAAAACACGCCCGCGAGAGAATAACCTTGCGAGAAAGTTTCGGTTCGCTTCCAACTACTTCGTTCTCGGGTCGTAGTCCTGAGGGAAGAGGACACCGGCAAACTTTCTGGCAGCATACACATTCGACACGTAAAATCGTGTAAAACTCTTTCGTTACGATCTTTCATGTACGTTCGTTATATTTGTAACGTCGTATACCTGCAAATTCTTATTTGGACAGCTTTTATCTGAAAAAGATCAATCTGAAGATCAAGACTGAAAAACAGATTTCTTCAAACATCTCTAGAAAGACAAGTGTGATTGTATTTTATACTATAAAAGCATCTCATAATATAGCAAAGTAAGTTTTATCTGCTTAAAATTTTTATTGAGGGAGAGGGGAAGAAGAAAAAAGAGAACTAATTTTAAAAGATAAATTTAAAAATGATAAAGAATAACGGTTCGTATTTGCAAAGCAATATAAGGAAGAAAAGGCCAAATAAACGAGCAAAATAAAGTGTGCGATTAAAATAATTTTATTCCAACACAATCGTTGGACTAAGACGGTACGTTTCGACTTACTTACAAGGAAAGGCTCTCAGGTGTCCCTCTCCGATTTTAATGAAACTTGGTGGGTTTGTAGAGGGGATCAAAATATTCGATACGTACTTTTTTTATCGGCAACCAAATACATTTAAGGGATGAAATCAGCCCTTGAAGATCGGCC
This sequence comes from Aphaenogaster rudis, assembly GCA_003063815.1. Lineage (NCBI taxonomy): Eukaryota > Metazoa > Arthropoda > Insecta > Hymenoptera > Formicidae > Aphaenogaster > Aphaenogaster rudis. The sequence goes on along the minus strand of NJRL01000009.1, from coordinate 567,795 downwards.
AAATTGTCGTTTTTTGGCTATAACTTCTAAACGAACCATGATAGCTTAATTTCATAAATGTACAAAATGTATAGAATTTTGATAGCTATCCACTGGTATAAACATTAATTTTTTGCATAAAAAAATGAAAAGGCTGATGCCAAAATACTATGGACCATTATCCTCAAATCTGGTACATCGAAATGCGGTTCAAAAATGGTATCAAATGAAAGGTCTCATCAATCTGAAGTAAAAAAGATTCCAACTTGGAGCGACTCACCGTTCCAGAGAAACAGCTCCTAAAAGTCCCAAAACCGATGACGTCACTTTTGTTTATATAGACTTTTAAGACTTTGATCGTGTTGTAACTTGCTCCAAAAATTGATTTTAGCAAAATATGTTTAAATTGGGATCGTTAAGGGTTTGGGACCTACCTAGGATAATAATGTTCACATTGAACTCAATGAACCAATTGATTGTTCACTTTTTGCCCTGATGGTCTCTAGAGCGGTCCTAGTTAGGTCCCAAACCCTTGGCGATCCCAATTTAAACATATTTTGCTAAAATCAATTTTTGGAGCAAGTTAGAACACGATCAAAGTCTTAAAAGTTTATATAAACAAAAGTGGCGCCATCGGTTTTGGGACTTTTAGGAGCTGTTTTCTCTGGAACGGTGAGTCGATTCAAGCTGGAATTTTTTTTTGCTTCAGATTGATGAGACCTTTCAATTGATACCACTTTCGAACTGCATTTCGATGTATCAGATTTGAGGATAATGTTGGCATCAGCTTTTGGCCGATCTTCAAGGGCTGATTTCACCCCTTAAACGTGTTTGGTTTGATAAAAAAAATACGTATCGAATTTTGACCTCCTCTACAAACCCATCAAGTTTCATTAAAATCGGAGAGGGACACCTGGGAACCTTTTCTTGTTAGTCTTTCTCAGCCGTCGTAATGTATAAAATTAATAAATGAGGGACAAGTTTATCATTAAAATAAGAGTAAATACAGAATAAAAATAAGTATAGTGGTTGTGCCAGAATCATAACGAAGTTCACATCAAAGTTTACAAGTTAATGTTTAAAATGTAAATAACGGTATATGTATAATAAAAATTGATCTATAACGGAATTGTACAAATATAGTGATGTCGTCTGTCGATGAGTAAAAGGAATGCATAACTGATTTTTCGTTCTCACGCGAGAATAGGTTGAGTCCGAGGTAATAAAATTGGTCAAGTAAAGCGTCAGAAATGGTTAAGGTATTGATTGTAAAATAGTAAAACGTGTCTAATGATGAGCAATATGCGCTAACCTCTATCTCAAACGAAATCTTAGACGTAACTCAAGTTAAAAAATTATGCATCTCTTTCACAGTAGCATAATAAATTATTACAATTTTATATTTTTTAGCTGCGTCTATGAAACATTATGTATTTACAATATTTTGGAGGATTATTTGAAAATTCATGATTTAATTATATGAAGTCAAAAAGAGTTTATATTTGAACCAGATCTTCGGATATTATTATGAGTTTATTATGAGTTTAATATTATTTTAAGCCAAAAAAGATTATGCGGAGCGCTTTTACGAGAAACCCGACGAGTATAATATATCTCATATATTTTAGTAATCGATAACGCGTACATTAGCGACCACACAATCGCGCGAGCGTTTTGAAAGCTGAACTTACTTGTTTTATAAAAAGTTGAGCTCTTTTTTATAAACCATGAAACCAAAAAGGCTACAGCGATGGTGAAAAATAGCAATGCAAAAAGGCAAATGGAAAATTTTTACAAACATAAAATTGAGCGCGAGATTCCTTAGGAGATGACTTATTGGTTTCAACTATTCTAGAATTTAGCAGACGGATAATTGGAGTAATTTCTAGTCAATCAATTTACGTCTTGCTACTTTTGTCGATAGGAATCGCATTACAGTACTTATGAAAATGAGAAAAAACTTTTTACGGTTTTTCGCAAGACTGTTGTAGATAAAATGTAGTCCCTCTAGAGATGTTTAACAAGTATAACTAATCTAATAGCTGAAAGCGTCAGAATATTTTGTTAAAAGAAAGTCATCTTCCTTTGAATGGGATAATAATAGGATTATTTCTTTGAGTATTTTCTTCATGGAATATTTGAAATTGTATTTGAAGGTACGGGTGTAAAGGAGGATGTAAAAAAATGTCAATTTTTTGTCTAATCCCGACACCTAAATTATTTATGTGGAAATGATCTTTGAGCTTTGAAAAAGACATTCATTGTTTCACGAAATGCTGGGAAATTAGTTAGATATGTGATAATAATATCTCCACATTTAACTAATTGAGGAATTTTGCCTTTACGCACTTGGCGCATAAACTGTTTTAAATTAGATTTTTTCTTTAATATTTTTAATTAATAACTTTTCTAACAAATCCTTTTAATACTAGAGAATTTGTTAGAAGCATAATACTTAAAGCCAGAAGAGAGTCCTCTCAACTGTGGCATACATACATATTTGTTCCTTTGTACACGGTCTTTGAAACATACAAAAAGAAATGTTATTGTGCTGTATTTTTTTCCTGTATGTATGATAATAGAAAGCAATAAATACTACGTGAGACGGAATCTAGGATCTAAAGAGAGGTAGGCTTTCTTCGTCTCTATCTATTCTAATGTATATAAGTATTTTTAATATTTAATCCAATCACATTACAGCAATTCACCCAATTAAATATTCAAATAATAAGAAAAATTAAAAAACAAAAAAATGTTCTTTATCTTTCTCTCAAAAAAGTGTGAGAATAGTATGAAACATGCTCACGCTCTTTATGATCGGCGTTCTATTACTATTGACAAAACTGTATTTTTGGAAATGATGTTTTATATAAGTGTTTATTACTTTTTCTATTATCATACAGGGAAAAAATACAGCACAATAACATTTCTTCTTGTATGTTTAAAAAACCGTGTACAGAGGGACAAATATGTATGTATGCCACAGTTAAGTTAGACTCTCTTCTGGCATTAAGTATTATGCTTCTAACAAATTCTCTAGTATTAAAAGGATTTGTAAGGAGCTGATGATTAAAAATATTTTAAAGAATCTAATTTAAAACAGTTTAAGCGTCAAGGCGTCAAGTGCGTAAAGGCAAAATTCCTCATTTACTTAAATGTGGAGATGTTATTATCACATATCTAACTAATTTCCCAGTATTTCCTGGAACAATAAATGTTTTTTTCAGACTCTATAAAGCTCAAAGATAATTTTCACATAAATAATTTAGGTGTCGGGATTAGGCAAAAAATCGACATTTTTTAACAACCTCCTTTAACATTAAATCGAACTTAGGCAATTACGAGAGTATCTATACATATATTCAAGAATGATAGTAAAATTCGTATTTTATATACTCCATAAAGAAGCTTAATTTTGAATGTACATGTGTGTGTTGTCATATTTATCTTATTTTTCAAACTAAAGTAATTTTTAATTTAGTTTGAGCTGTTTTGTAAATAATAATTACTTTAAACTTTAAAATTAATTAGATAATGTATTACTAATTAATTTATAAATAAACTTTAATTGTATATAAAAAATGACGTATTTATAGCATTAAGTCTAATCGGAAATAGTTTTTTGTCAATTCAGTAACAGTTTTAATAAAACAAGAGCATACGTATTTGTTTTATTAATATTGTTATTGAATTAACAAAATTAACAGTCTTTTTTGTGACATAACGTGACACACACATATATATATATATTTATATATATATATATTAATAAAACAATATTAATAAAACAAATACGTATGCTCTTGTTTTATTAAAACTGTTACTGAATTGACAAAAAATTATTTCCGATTAGACTTATATATATATATATAAATATATATATATATATATATATATATATATATATAAATATATATATATATAACTAGCATGATAATCTAAAACATTATACTCATACCTTTTTATTCCTGTTTCTTATAAAGTAATATAATCGTAAACTTACTTTTGGTAGAGATAAATTGCACAGAGGAATGAATAAATGATATGATTAAAATTTTCCATTTACTCTATGTTTGTGCGTAATTATGCTCACCTAAAAAGTATTAGTTATAAATTACGAAAATTATAAAGCTAATTGTTGCATTGCGTAATATTTGGTTACCTGAGTTTTGCCGGCGTGTTCATACTTTCACATGCAAACGCACTATCATTCTACTCAAGAAAGAAGCGAAACTTTTTATGGCTATTCATGCATCCAACTTGTCGCGATATATTCATTAGGATCTCGCGGAATATTCTCCATTCGAAATGACTACATGAGCGGGCGACCGCGACGAAATTAGTTTTCTCAGTCTGTTCTAGTGCCTTCCGGAAAACCACAAAATGGAAGTGGCCGCCTAGCCGGACGCAAATTCAGCATTATGTGTATACAATTAGGAAATTTTTAGCGCCGATAAAAATTATTTTCTCCTGAAAATTAGCATCAATAATTGAAATTAAAACATATCCTAATTAAGTTTTCCCAGCTTAGAGTCTCTAGAAGTCTTTAGAATAAATATAAAAATATAAGGATAGTATAATATTATATTTGTAAAACTTCTTTTTCCTAAAATTTGTACTTGTGTTAATGAGAATATAGAGAGCTAAAAGATACTTGAATTGTTTTAAAAAACCGGGTTCAATTTTCGAAATAATTGAAGATAATAAAAACGATTATTTAAAGAAGATTTATTAATTTATTATTGTAAATATATATATAAGAAAATAGAAAAGAAAAAGAAAAAACAGAAATAAAAACTTATACTCAAAGTTTTATTACTTATTGTAGTAAAAGTGATTAGCAATTTATAGTTTTACAATTATTCTTTGTCAAATAAAATTTATCCATTTAAGATTAATCATATATCCTTTTGGAGATTGCTTTCAAGTTTCCCTGCTAATTACAAGTTAGAGTAATTGTAAACAAAACTATTCTATAACCGTACGTCGTTATAACTTATAACTTTATGTTTGGGCAAGTACTAACTTTAAGACGAGTAAGTCCGAAGTAATTGTCACAGAAGTTAGTTGCGACAGAGTGCAAAGATGTAATAACGAGTTTTCATTTTACGACAGGCTGCATTTCATAGCTGTAAAATATCAAATGACGTTGTCCTCGTTGCATAATCTCCACGACGCGTAACGTAAAATGTCCAAGAAATATATTGCAGCTATCAGGAGAGAAAATCAAGAATATATACGAAGAATATATATCGGGTTTTTTTTACCGAATCATCTATTGTTCAAGGGTCACAAGAGATATGCGCGCTTTTAATTGGACGCGTCGCTTCATTTAATTGAAAAAACGCGAGATAAGCTTGGAAACCGTAAACAAGGCGTTGTATTATCGAGAACACGGACGGCGGGCGGCATGGACGGCGCTGCGGCTGCTGTATGCGGAACTTTTTTATACGTCTTATCCGATGTGGTGCATTCATTGCACCCCGTGGAATACACCTTTGAGGATAAATATTCGTGCGAGCTGCAACGGCGAAATTAGTTCTCTTGAGCGAGTCGAATTTCGTCTACTTCTTGTCCTGCATCGCGCCGCCTCTTTTCTGCACCAACTTGTGTAACGGAGATAGGGAAGAAAATCGTGGTGCCTTTAATTAAAGATCTCATTTCGAGCGTTCCTTACAAACCGTATTATACCGTCGCCAGATATATTATTAGAGGAACGGAGAACATGCCTGATAGCAAATGGACGCTCATTAATGGAACCGACAACGCTGGAAGAAATCTAATGTGCCATAAAATTTTAGTACGAATTAATGAATTTGCAATTTGTTAAAGATTTGTGTAATTAATGTACATGAGTTACTAACAGATTGAGGTAAAATTAAGGCAAGAGCTGTGAACAGTATACCAAATTATGAATCAGTATTAAAGTTTTCTTTTTAATGTGTGTATGTGTGTGAGATTATACTTTCATATATAATTCTTAAGAAGAACATCTTCTTCCTCTTTCTCTCTAAAATTATCTAAGAGGTTTAAAATAATAAAGATAAATTGATTTCTCTTCTATATAAAATATCTTATGTTAATTTTACTATGTGGTATCATGCGAAAATTTGTTAGTTTTATCGTTGTAGAATGAGGAAATAGTAAGCCGCTGGATTATTATGATTATCGATTAGCTAATACCGGAATTGCCATAAATGGTGCTTCGATATTAATGTATTGGGCGCGTGAGCAATATTCACGTTAATTACTTATCAATTTGTAATTAGGGATTATGGATTAAGGTGAGGATTTGGGTAATACAGCCAGAGAGAATATACAGCTATGATGCCGTGCGCGACGCAACGTAAAAGCACGTAAACTTTGAAATATTTCAAACGGCGCGGTAACTTTAATCTGCCATAAGCAGATTAGCTACGTAATGAGCTCATCAACGTAATCGCATTTTTATATCCGTATTTCATCCTTATCTCTAACTCGCATTTTATCTTCTTACCTCTCTTATACGCATAATATTTCGCTATTACTGCTGCTAGATGGCTAATATTACCGTTATATGCATTGTTATTAATAATAATATTATATCTAGGAATAATATGATTAACATTCTTTATCTGACGTTTACATCTAGATATAAGGTTTATATCGAATTTTAAAAACTATACAACTAGAGAGGATTAAATATTAGAATAGAGATTATATAAAATATGGATATAAAAGGTGATTACGTTGATGGGCTTATTACATGGCTAATCTGCTTGTCGCAGATTAACGTTATCGCGTTGTTTGAAATATTTCAGAGTTACGTGCTTCCAGATTAACGTTATCGCGTTGTTTGAAATATTTCAGAGTTACGTGCTTCCATGTTGCGTCACGCACGGGGTGCGTTCTTTGTGCTGGATTATCCCTTAATCCGTAGATATGAATTCCTTAATCCATTATACTCAATTACAAATTGATATTTAATTAACATAAATACTGAAATGTAAAATATTGAAATTTTGCGTTAATGTTATGTCTATAAATTAATCTTAATAATAGTTTAATATTGCTAGTTATGTATTTATAGATATAATCCATAAATACAGAACTAGTACTACATATTATCATCTTTTAGTTCTTAATTATTTATGTCGAAAGTATTGTTAAATTAATAAATTAAAATTAGCAAATATTACAAACATATTTTTGCTCAATTTAAAGCAGATTCCTTTTTTAAGAAAAATTTGCTTTATCAATTTAATAATGTTCTGCGTTTCTTAGTTGATTCTAAAAATTATATTACAATAATGTATTAATAAATCGCGTAGCTTTCGTGACTGTTTAAGAAGCAAATCGGAAATTGCCAATGACCACATTCGAAAGACCGATTAACCGAATTGGGTACACTTGAGTCGTAGATAATCGGCGTCTTATATCGCGTCTTAATTATTTCACGCTGCAGTAAAATCGGGATACCGTTAATCCCGAAAATGTGCGCTTGCCCCGTCGTGGACGTAACGTAGCGTGTTCTAATGAGCACTCGGCGCGCGCGAATCGATATCACGTTAATTCCGGAATATCCTGGCCCCGAAACTGCGACTTCAGCGATAGCCGACTCGGATTTCTCGACAAACTTTCTGCGCGGTGAGCGAGCGAGCGCGCTGGCAGAGCGGGTTAAATTTGCGAGCCATTAAAGCGACGTTAGCAAGATGACATTACCATGGCACTATCCCATGGATGCTGCTCGGTATTGCGAACTCGGTCCTATGGTGTTGTAACAACTGAGTGAAGATATTAGAATCGCGAAATATATATAACGCTCGAAACTTATGCACGAAATTGCGGCTTCGATTTTGCCGAGTATTCAAAACAACAACATGAAGTTAGATAGACTTGTTACACTTTGTCACAAGTTTTCGCAAGTTCGAAGGTTACTAAGCCCGACTATAAATTGTGGATATATCTCTCTCCAAATTTTAATGGGTTTCAAGAGTTCTGCTAATAAACGATGTTGACGCATATAGTTGTGTTCTATAATTTAATAAAATTAATTAATTACAATAATGAATTATATTATAATAATGGCTTACGTAGTAATTAATCGCGTAACAAAGTCTCAAAAGGTGCGTCTTACAATATAACATTAAAAATATTTGCTATTGAGTAAATTATTCGCACTGAGAGATAAATTCTATGCATCGTTAAAATTCTCCCTTTTTCTTACGAGTTATAGAACACTTCTTTTTAATTCCTTATTTATTACCATCTTTGCTTTTGCAGAATTAATAAACCTTTGAAGATACTCATCCATTACAATTTAACGTGTAGTCGTACATATTGCTTCGCAATTTAAAATGTTTAGCTGCTTGCGAAGTTGTTTTGATCTAAATGTTTCTTCTGATTTCGGAGAAATCTTTAGTTAACATAAAAATCTTATCTAGGAACATTTTAATAGGAATTGATAATAAAAAGGACATTATTTTTTATTATTACAAGAAAAGAAAATTTTTACAAATATGAATTTGGATTTACATGACAGTATAATGTCAAAGCTTAAATGTTTTAAGAAATTGGAAAATAGATATAACTGAACTTTTGTTAGAATAAATAAGCAAATATCTTTATATTAATAAAGAAAGTGTTTAGAATTGAGACTCACACGAAATTTTTTACCCACATGATGGACAAATGTTGCTCTTTACCTTTCTTTTTCCTCAGTCGTTACATAATTGCTATCTTCCAACCGGAAAAGAATACAGTAGCATTATTTGTTGCGTTTGCAATTTCACCGGCGCGGAACAAGAGAGCGAATGTATGGCGTATAATTAATCGTAAAGTAAGCGCGCGCAATTAATTGCCTCAAAGGTTATTACAACGAATTACAGCGGTATGCCGCGGTGCATTACAGTCAGTGTTAATTAGAATATTCAGGCGCCACGGGAGTGGTGACGTTAATGTGGCGTATTTATTTGCACACCACAGAGATTTGAACGTTTTTTGTTAATTTTCCGGAAAGGTGCTTTGTGACTTCATAATTGCTCTCAGCAATTAATAACTGTAAGACTTATTTACATCCTTGCGTTAAATAAAAATATCTTTTCATTAATTTAAAATACTTAGATTACAAAATAAACAATCAAGCTTTTATTATCATAAATTATAAATTTCAATATCTTGAAAGCTTTATTCTCTTTTTAAGCATTAAACTGTTCCAATATTTAAGTATTTGACATTATTAACATCATCATCGCAACATTACGAAATTTTATACTAATAGGAATTAAGAAATATTTATTTTTTCCGAAATAAAACATTGAGTTTATGTGAATTAAACATATCTTAAAACATTATCTTTACACATCAATGTTACAAGACTGTAATAGCTTGAATAATTCTAAAATATGTTGTAAAAGATATTATATTTAATGTATCCCCAACTTTTCATTATTTTTTAACGATTTCATTATTTTTTACGATTCTTTAATTAACTTAAAGTCGAATTTTCTTTAGCGAAAATATCGAGGAAGATTATCGCAATTTTCCAATCTTCAGCGGAATATACGAACTTAGCTTAAAATTAGAATTCTGTTAAAGGAAATTCCTTCTAAAATTAGTTAAAGAATGTAGTTTAGTAATTTATTCGATTTCCTGAAGTTTAGTTTGCGAAAAGGCTTACTTTCTCAATCGTTTATATCTCGAAAATTCTTGATTCAACATGTTGTCTAAGGAAAAATTTATTCTAAATTGATGAAAGAATCTATCATTATAGAAAGTAATGTGCAAGATGTGGAAAATAATGGCAAGAATACTTTGTGTCTATTGTTATGTGTATATGTATATTTAAATTTTGATCATAATATTATATCTTTTTAAATTAAATTTTTTGTTTTAAAATTAAATTATAATGTTATATTTATCCATAATATTATCGGTGATTTATAATACAAAATGATTACTTGTAACAAGAAATGAAAAAATGGATATTGTGAAAAAATTAATAAGATAATATGCGCTTCGGACACGCAATTTACTTGAAAATAAAATCCAGATTATTAGTAATTAATAATTAGATATATACAATCTAATTTAGCACGCTTTATGACATAAAAAATTTATAATTATTAATGATTAATAGACATATTAAAGATATCCAATTTTTGTTCTTTATGAGCATGTATAAGGAAGACCTAGAAATAAGAAATAAATTATTAAGCCAGTGATCTTTCGATGTAAAAACCGTCTCGCACTCTATTTAAGAGATTTAACTGGCTCAGCAACTTGATTCGCTACCATCTGTGTCGCAATTTATGTAAGAGTTTCAGGGTTACAATTGAGATATGCGTTAGTACTCTCTAAAGTAGCAAAATTGCGAAGTCTCGTTTACAATCGGCAGACAGAGTAAAGTGATATTTAACCACACATTTTCCAAACAAGATTATGCGGCAACTAGATATCCGAGAAATTTCGGGAGTTATGGCACGACATAATGACTCCGAAACGATTGCACTTAAGTAATAATATATCGAGCTTTTACTTTTCCACGAATTGACTTCGAACACGAACATATTTCACGATTAAGTAAAAATAATAGTTGATTTTTACACGAAGTTTTCATATAAAAAGATATTATATTGATCTCTTCAAAATTTCGAATTTTATCAGAAATTTTTATTATATTTAAAAAATGTTGATATATAAAAATAATATAATATTAATAATTTTGATAATTTATTCATCTCTCAGTTATGACAAACAAAATTTTTTTACAAAAATTCTTGGAAATACAATTTCTTGTAAAAGCTGAAAAAATATTCGCAAAGGGATTAACTACAGAAAACTTTTGAATTGAAGGATTAAGCAAAATCCAGTTTTATTGTTAGTTTATCGTAGAAAGCCCAGATTATCGTGGCACTCTATTTATTCTTCGAAATCTCGCGTCTATCGGGTGGTAAATGACACCACTCGCAGACGATTTGCGATGAAAAATTCTCAGCTATTCGTGGCGTAATGCCCCATTCTTTTGGTTTATTACTTGGCGTTCGGTGTTACCGCGATCTTATTTCCTAGAAATATATATTATAGAACGTGATATTATATATTATATGTGTGATCCATCTGGACTTAACGACTAACGATGGATATATCCACCGGGGAAGTTCCGTCAGTCAGCCAGCTTTGCGTTCGTCCGACAGTAATTGCTATTAACTTGAATATCGAGCCCGTCGTTGCAACTGCGCTTCGAAGTTTATGCCAAATCGCCTCAACTAAACTACGCTGAGACATCCCGCCGGTTATAACTAGGCCGCTGTTCGCGAAAGTGTGGACGGCCCTATAATTATTACGCGACGGGCTCACAAGCGAGAGAGAACTTGGTTGCTCTCGCGCGGCGAGAACTTCTGAACGATATTGATGAGCCGCGGGAGCAGCCTGTTAACGCGATTGTTCAAGTAGTTCGACAAACAATGCCCATCGCGAGCAAGCAAGTGCGAGCAGCGTCTTGATTCTGCAATGTACTCATTAGCTGAGCAGCCGTGCTATTTAGAAGCGTTTAGTCGAATTGTGTGCAAAACTTAATTTTCGTAAATGTATTGAGAATGTACGATGCATACATAATGATCTTTGAAAGTTTAATAAGATGCGGTAATATTTATATCACAAAATTGTAGGGATAAATCTTCATAAAAGAATAAGTTAAAAATGTTGAACAACTTTAAATTTTTGAAATAGATGTTTTTGAAAACAAATTTTTTGTATAGAAAATTTATCGCGCTTTTCCGATTTATTTTAGGAAGAAAATTTATTTTATTTATGGTATTTTATTTTTAATTAACGAAAACCTTTACATCTATTTTATAACAACTGGTTTTCTAAATTTTTTTTGACATCTTATATATTCTTCATTTGCTGATTTTATTTTATTTTCATTTATTAGTGGAGAAGGTGGTAATATGGAACCCCACTTTGTTTTTTAACGATTTCTTGTAAATTATAAGCTCAATTTTTTTATTCTTGGTATGCTTAGATTCTTTACTCTATTGGTAACCCATTTCTAACGTCCAATTAATGATTCTCCACTTACAAAAAAAGCTGTTTAAAGATTATCGCAAAGTGAGCAATTGGGTGGTATGTTGTAATGTGCTGGTAATATGGACCCCCTAAACATCGTCATCTTGAACAACAATAGTGGTTACAGCAAAACGCAAAAAACTAA
>NJRL01000009.1:452345-537458 GCA_003063815.1 Aphaenogaster rudis | reverse complement strand
TGAGGTAATATTTTTCGCAATAAATTTTCTAACAGTTTTCGTGATGGGAGGGTGTTGGGGGGAGGGGGGAGAATCTAATAGATGCTTTAGCATTTATTAATATTAAATTTATTACACGTAGAGGACCACAATCCGTATGGTTGATACGTGTTAATTAATAGAATACCATCTCTTGCCAGTCGGGTCGACTTAAAAATTTATCACACAAAGAATAAATATTTCATATTTCTAATTTTTTTTATAGTAGTAGACAATATAAAGTTTTTATTGGTATAATTCATTTGCCTCAAACATAGTAAATAGTATTTGATAAATTAAGTTTTCCTTAGGTGCGGCGTATATACCGGAGTTACTCTAATTAATGACATAATTTATTTAATGAGAAAGAAACTATCAGAATTCATATTGATTTGACAGCCGCAAACGACATATATGAAGTAAGCTGAGACGTGGCAACGCGATAGATCAGCATCACGGAAAAAAGGCTTCAACGCTTCTCTCTCTTTCTCTCTCTCTCTCTCGATATAGGTATTCGAGTTTTTGATAACATGCCTTTTTTAGAAGAAGGGGATTAGAGATATAAGCCAAAATTAAATTATACAAACTAAGAAATCTTAGGAAAAAATTGTATTCATTATTGCTTATAATGAAAATTATAAAATTGTTATAACAGAATAATATTTCCTTTTTGTGAGTATTATTTTGTGAAAATATCACATTTTTGAATCGGGATTTTTCGCTCTGTGGACTGACTTTTAATTCAACCTTTCAAAGACCGACGTCCATCTGGGACTGCATCTGTCGCGCCCGCAGGAATAATCTGCGGAATTTCCTTCTTCGCACGTCTCGCGAATTTGTCTATCACACGTGACAAGCGTAAATCCTTGCTGACAAATTGCGGAGTGCGGAGATAGGTGCACCACGTTACTTCGGCACGTCCGCTCGATCGTAGCGGGCTGAAAACGCGCTCGGCTCGAAGGTGGAAAAGGGAATTAGACGCGAAATTTGCAGACGCGGCGAATGAAAAATGATACGTTACTTATGCATCGGTTACACGGCCCGATCGAAGGCTATCAATCACAAGGAACAAACGCGAAGTGTATCTTCATTTTATGGCGCGGGCTGTATCGCGCGGGGCTAATCGCCGAAATTTCGCGCGAATCACTTGCACTCCCAGAGCAATGGGCGCTTTTAAGCGCCGGTTGCCGGCGTATCGCACGGCGGCGATCAATCATTCGCACAATCGCTTGTATTCAGGACGCGAGATTGAAGAAAAAGCTTCCCCGCCCCGACGGATTGGCAACAAAACCCGAGACGAGCGAGCGCCTTATCTGTTATCACAGAACGTGTTATTCGGAGCATGTTCACAGAGATCGGACTGCCACGAATAATAATACGTGTAATCCCGACAAAGCGAAGATTAATATGCCAATAGAACTTTGATAACACCATCGGAAATTAATCAAACAGAATCGGAGTATGCTCGAATCGGATATTACAGCTTAAATTCTACGTTGGTTTAGTTTCAAAAATATCTTCTTTTAAGTACGGCTTGATGTGAAATATGGAGCAAATAAATGGTGATAAAGTGATCTTTCTGCAAGCAGGAATTGCTCAAAAGACTCCTTGGATTCTCGCGGAAATCATTGTACACACGTCCGCCGTTTTATAAATCGTTTTTCAAATATATTTTCTTAGGAACAGCTTGGGTATATAAAAGCACGAAGTAAATAAATTGTGATATATCGATTTGTCTGCAAGTAAAAATTGCGAAAGAATCTAGCGATCTTCGAATTTCCCACCGAAATCTCTGTGTACACATCTGCCGTTTTATAAATCATTACAAACGTTGTCGGTGGCCAAAATTACACGGCGTTGCTCGACACGATCGATCGATCACTCGCGACGCAAAGCGCGCGCTAAATTGCTTCCGAACGACGAACGACGAACGAATGTCACGTTGTCGTTGCTGTTGCTGTTGCCATTACAGCCTGTGCTATCGGCGTGGCCGGCAATATCGATTCGCCTAAACAAGATCGCCGTCGCCAAATATCGCGGTATATATATCCGCTCGCTGACGTTTGCGTATTTTCCGGACAATCGGTGAGATCGGCAATTCCCGAAATTTTCACAAACCTGTATACAGTATTAGAGGTTCTCAACATAGAGGTAGTCGAGGTTCTGAAAAAGGATATAGTTACAAAAAGTAAACTTTAGTTTGAAGTTATAAAAACTTTGAAAATTTAAAAAATAATTTGCTCTAATAAAACATTTGTAACTGAATACCCTTTACAAATCACTTATTCGTGGATTCTTTAGCCAATATAACATCGCTTTTTTTCTTACAAACATCAATGTGTAGCTGAAACATCCATAATTTTTCAAGTAAAGGGATTGAAAATGATAAACTTCTTCTGAATTAAAAATTTTTGCAAATTACTAGCAGAACTGACAATTTGATAATCTCGGAACATTTTTAATGCAAAATATTAGTGCAAAATATTCACATTTAAAATATAAACCAACACTGAAAGACTTAATATAATAAAATAGAAAAGTATATGGTACTCTTTACAGTTTTTTTCTTCTGGTGATTTGGTGATCTTCAATTTTCCGCGAGAGTTGCGAAGATGAAAGGGATAAGACTGGACTAGCATCTTGTGACGAAGTAGAGAAAATGGGAGAACAAATGACTGAGGGACTATATAAAAGTCTGTAGTTGTTCCGAGTAATGGTAGGATAGAAGATAGAGATAGAGCGCTCTCTGATAGAAGTCGCGGCAGATAGCAATCTTGTAATTTTCTTCGTATTCGGCACGGGCAGATAGGTATAGCAACGAGGTGATCGCTCTATATTCATAGCGACTGTTACTGTTGTGAAAGCAATATCCACTTGCGTAAATAGGATTGCGACGATTGTCAGACATCGCGCGACACACATCAGAACATCAATGAATCTACGTAACCTCCGTGATGATATAGTTTGCACAATAAGTAACATTACAGTGTAAAAGATTTACCTTTTCAAACATTACAATCATAGAATATATTTTCCGAAGTATCTGTAGATTAAATTTATAAACGTTAATATTATCAATATAAAAATGAAAAAAAGATTATTAATGCAATATATTTTTCTTTTCTTACAAAATTGATTCAGAAGAATTACATGTTCTCATAATATTTAAGTGTATGATCGCCTGCTTGATTACTTATTAAATTTAATATTTTTTATAGTTAAGTAACACTCCTGGAAGTTTCATTTATGTTGACGCGAAGTTTTCGATTTACAATAAATCATCAAACAATGTAGTTGGACTATATGGATGGACTTTCTACTGTTCTATGAAAAAAGCCGGTAGAACAGATTTTTAATCATATAAAAAGAAATTTCTCAATGTTGGTCGCGTTCAAGTAAATTTCGTTGCATGACAGAAAGGTCACCGAGCGAAGTTTTCAAAAGAGTTGTTTATCATGAGTTTCCTCATGGACTTCGATTGCGATCGAAGCCACGGGAGAAACGAAACCTTATACCGGAAACTTTGCCAGCGCTTTCGCAAATAAAAGCACGATCGTGATACGCACACTCTCGAAATGAAATTCCTGCGGAAGTAAACCTGCGGCACTTTTGTTTCGCGAAAATACGTGCCGCTATGCCGCGCACAAAGGAATTACACACGTGTTATTATCACGTTGCTCTCGTTGTGTGGAATATTTCCAAGTGAACAGAATGGCGCGTGCAGATTTTCGGTTTTTATTCTATGTCGGTAGTTGCCAAAACGATATTTTCGAACTGAAAAGATTATATGGATTATATAATCTCGCTAAATTTTTGTTTGTAAAAACGTATTGTGTATGCTTTCAATACAGAAATACGGATATTAGTTGAATGATATAATCGACTTTAGCAGTATTCCGAGTTTGCACTTATGTCGCTCTTAAAGCAAACGATTTGAGTGTACTGTCTCACTTTAACATTTTTAGATCTAAGATTTTGATTGGCCATTTATTGGCTCTCCTCCGAGAGCTCTTGAACGTCCCATAAAACTCCCTGCCGCACTTCTTACGTCCGCATTTAAATCCTCACCCGACCGGAGATCATCCTACCCCGTTCCAAGTCATAAATCTCGCCGAAGCAAACGCTCCGCCTTGTCGGCATGTCGATTCACCCTCGACACGACCAACGAACCTGTGTTCACCCTTACATTTCTCGCTCACCACGCGCATACATTCCGATTTAACTTACTTATCGTTAACATGGTTGTTTGTTTTCTCCTCGCAGAAGCGGAGAACGGCTCCATCGAGCGTGGCATTAATCATCTCGACGAGGAAGATCAACGCTTCGACGAGAGAATCGCGAAGAATCGCACCGTCGAAACCGCTAGCTGGTCTCAGGGCAACGACACAATAGCCCTCGAGGAAGTCATTCCCGCTTTCACAGTTGAGTACCCGACCTCAACGAAGAATTCGCCCTTGCTCGTTACCATGGTGGATCCTCATTTCGAGAACGCATCGAAGAAATACGTAGACGATCAGATATTCGCCTCGAAGAGGATCGAGGACTTGGAACAGGCAGAAGAGGCTCTGGCGAAAAAGCTGGACCACGAAGACGTTCGAGGGATGAACGACTCTACGATAGAAAAGTCGAAAGACGACTGGCCGACGGTGGTATCGGTGGAAAAGGAGGAAGATGTTACGGAGGAAGCAAGGTACAGCGAGCAGAGAAACGTGCAAGATATCAGGGCGATCTCGTTCCAAGTACCGCCGCCAGACGAAAAGGAGGAAGACTATCAGGACAGCCGACAACAGGGAAAGGCTAGCGTCGGTCACATAGATGAAACGAGGAAGCTCGGCGAGACGAGGAAAAATCAGTCTAGACCGGCGAATAACTTGCTGTCCGGCAAGTCGACGAAGGCCTTCTACGAGATTAAACCGTCGATCAGGACTCTCGAAACGGAACGCGGTCGTGATCATCAATTCCAGATGACCACTCACAGAACGTTGTCGGGCAGGAAGTTCGTCTTGCCCAGTGTTGATAGCGCCATCGGAAAATTCGGCCCATATTTCGAGGACGGCGACCAGGAGATAAATGTCACTGCTAGAATCGGCAGTACCGTTTTGTTGGACTGCAAAATCGGCATGTTAAGCGATAAAAAGGTGAGTTGCTCCATCCTCTATTAGTCTCGTTAACCTTTCCCTCATCAATTGCGAAAGAAATGTCGGATAATAGCGAAATGGTAACTCGAATTTTATTATAGCTTCATAATTGGCAATCCATTGCACGTCAACGTTGCACGGGCGAATTATAATGAGAGAGAAAATTGAATTGTTGAGTCGGATACTTTCGTTTCATCGATGACAGTCTGTCATGCAATAATCCAGAATATTATGCAGTGGAAACGATAAATAGCGTTGAGGAAGTATCTTTCATTTGTCTATTGACGTTGTATCACAATCCAATTTTTGCGAAATCTAATCTGTGTCTTAAAGATGATTAGATAAAAATGATAATGAATTAATAGATTCTTAATTAATTTAAATCTTAATATTTTTGTAAATTATATTTACATATCTTTTTAGTTTATTATCATAATTATTTCTTCTCTCATGAGTAATGCATTCCAAAGAAACTGCATTAAAGAAGATAGGTAAAAATTTGAATCTTTATACAAAATCAAATATACAAATCTCTTTGATTTCTCTTATTTTATTCAGAAATTTTTTTTACCGTAACATAATTTGCAGTAAATTTTTTTATCTTGTCAAATTTAAGGAAATAATTAAAGCAGATATAAAATGAAGACAAAGGAAAGAGATCTAGGAATTGCGCGAACTTCGTTAGTCTAATCAGGAAGACCGCGCATTTTTCTCCGTCAAATAATGCGAATCGAGGGGAAAGCGCAACGATCGAGAAGGTAAAGCAAGGGTACGGAGAAAGGTGCGGCGGCGAGTAAGCAGAGGCGCAGATTATAATTGCAAACATCGTTTGTTAGTGTCTGCTGCGTATACGCTCTCGTCCGTCTTGTCGTTGCGAAAGTTTTCGCATTTCAATCAGTGCCGCCTCTGGGTACCCCCTGTCCCTTCCTTCCGTGATTTCTACGTCCATTTGCTCCTCGTCGCGCTTGGGCGGCTTGAAGTTCCGAGACACGGACGCTCCAGATTCCCGCGGGATTCATATTCCACGGAATACGTAATGCGAAACCGATTGCGGTGGGACGGTAGTGCCAAGGAACGAAAACGAGTGCTCCTGATTCGAGGACGTGTATGCGTGTCGCGTGGATGTCGCCTAGGTAGGTTACGAGAAATATAGTACCTACGTTTTATGCGTGTAGTGTGCGCGCCGCGCGCTCCAAGAATTGCAAACAATCCGAAGGGAACTTAATTATGAAATATCGCCTGTTCCGTTTGCCAAGTCGTCTCTTTTCAGTAAAATGGCTACTTAAGACGTCGTGGAGAACGGTTACTCGAGGAAATGTTTGTTTGTGTTAAATGTTTACTTGCAATACGACTTTTTAAGTAAAATGATTTCTATACAATGCAGGCATTATTATTTACTTACACGAAACGCATTGTTCATCTACAACTATATTGAATGATATCACGGATTCGAAAATACTTTGCCTTAAAAGATGAAAAGTGGATAGGATTGAAAGTTAAAAAAGTTCCGCGTTTCAAATTAAGATCCGATAGCATCAAATTACCTTCTTGGTGATTTAATATTTTAATGAAAAGAGAAACGGGATTATATTACACGTATGTGAGATTCATTTAAATTTTTAAAGTAGTAAGAGTTAGAAATAAAGATAATAGTTCATACTCAACTATTATTTAATTAGAAATTAGTACTATCTAATCTTGAGATATATTAAGCGAACTTTTAATATTTATAGCAGTCGATCTAATCGGTTTTAAAGATTTTTTGCATACGTTTTTGTTTTTGCGTCACGCCATCCTCCCTTAAAGAGAAGTTGAACCCTCTTTAATTCCATCATGTTAAAGAACTACTGAAGCGGCTCTTCTCGAACTAGGCGGCTTCCATCGAGATAACTTTTCCGGCGACAAATTTAATTCGGGCTACACGCACCGTAAGGGGCCGTTCGCGACTCGCCCAGAAATTATTTTCCCCAATCCCTTCGGCGGGAAGTTCTCCATAACATAATTCGCCACGTCTACGAAATCCCTCGGACGGTTAATGTTTCTGTCGCGAACCTTAAGTTTTCGCAAGACAGACTTTTATCCGCGATGACAAACCGTGATAACTTGTCCCGTGATATCCCGTTATTGCGTCGGTTGGCACGTATGGTATGAGGTCGAATCTCGAGAGAAAGCTTTGTGCAGAAAGAGAACACAGCGAAAATGTCGCTATAGATAACATAAAGGCTTGATTGCACTATGCAAGTTTTAGTTTTGCTATAATAATTACAAAATTAATTAAAATCCGTGTGCACGTTCTAAAATCTTTATCTCTGTATATAAGTTAATTAGATATAAATTGCGATATTGTTTTAAAACTTTATTTAAGCGATAAAAACATGCCGCACTATCAAATATTCGACGATATAATTAAATGAAACTTGGTTAGAATTTAATAAAATATTTTAGATAAAAATAAGAGACAAAGAAACTAATAAAAAATTGTTTTTTCTATGCAAATATTTTAAAAATAAACTTGAAATAAATTCTCATAACTGCTCTCATTTATAAAGAAGCTAATCATTACGAGCTTGATATCATTTAATTTTTATACAGTATTGGCTAATAATCGTATCGTGTAAACGAGCCTTAAATCAACACTTCTCTGGGCGAATACGGAGCTCCGCGTAAATTGTCTGCATTTATTGCCGACATACACGAAGCTCCGCAGAAATTGCTTGCTATCTTTTTTGGAAATCTCAGAGAAAAAGGAATTATTAATTTTCAACGCAATTTCTTGAGATATATTTCCGTTGTACTTGTCTCGGGGATCATAGTAATTGTTTGAAGAATTTGAAGATCTTTGAGTAATCATATAAAAGATATAAAAAATATTGCATGATTACTTAATTTTGAAGAAAATAATAACAATAAGATTAAATGCATAAAACGCGTCAAAATTCAGCGCAAAAACTTGCTGATAACAATAGCGTTGTATTTTTTTTGCTTACAGGTAACGTGGTTGCAGCACAATAAGGACTTCTTTCGTCTATTGACAGTAGGCAGAATACCGTATAGCAACGACCAAAGAATCAGTCTTAATTTTCGGTAAGTCATAATAAACCTCCTTTATTTATCTACGTCGACTTATAAAGAAATAGCCGAGGCTAGAATCATCTCGTCGCATAATTTTATTATCTTTAAAGTAGAAATTTATAGTATTACAGCGCGATTGCAACGATGAGTGAAATTTAGCGGCGAAATTGTCAACGTTATTATCATAATTCGTTATCATTCGCGGCAGTCCAGGCAGCCAACCGCGTAATCGCGTCGTCAGAGTCGAATTATCATCTCAGTTGATTTTTACCGTCGGCGGAATGAGCTCGACGTCGCCGTTCGCGAGGATGGAGGAACTTCGCTCTCATTTTCCTTCGCCAGGATTAAATCAGCCGTTTTATGCGCTATAAAAATCAGAATCGACCACGCTGTAACGTGAGGTTCCGCGCCGCGACATTATCCTTCGTCCACTGAAGCAGAGTGTATTATTAGGATCCTTTATTAGGGAATAAAATGTCAATTTTTCTGTATTCACATCTCAATTTTCTTCAGATACATTTGGAATTCACAACTACATTGTAAATTGCAAATGTACCTGTATCAATTGCGTTAGGAAATGCATTTTTTGTGGCTATTTTACTTTTCAACCGAGTCTTAAGTCCAACCATTTTCTACCACTTTGTCTTTTCTTGTCTAATCCTACAGATATCCCAGCAATTGGAGACTGCAGATACTGTACGCGAATCCGCGCGACTCGGGATTGTATCAGTGCCAAGTGGCCACGCATCCGCCGCTGGTTAAGAAAATCAACGTCGTCGTTACGGGTAAGTAATTTGAGCCAGCCCGTAGTTAAAATTTTATTTTGGAAGCGATAACGCTTTAGTTATCGCTTTAGTCCTCTGATATTTCCAGCAAGAAATGTTTAAACAATTTTAAACTAGTAATATTTGTGTTTGTTAGCGATTTAGGCAAACTCTTTGAAGCCTTATCATATGAAGACCCGGGGGAAAAACAAGGAATGTCAGTTTTATACTTTTGAGTAAAATAAATTTTAAAGTTTGTTATTTCCCCTATATCCGAATGTTCTTCATTTTTTTCACTGATTAACGCCTACTGGAGGAAGTTCGTAGCTTGGTATGCTCACTGCTTGAAATTACAAGATAAACGCCTTATTGGTAAAAATAAACAGCGAAAAATGATGTATTTCAATCCGTGAGTCTCCGAGCTTCTTGAGCCTCTCAACTCTGATCATGGATAATTAATTTTAATGCGATGAAACAAAGGAAAACACGTCAAAAAGTGTACAATTAATTGTCTTGCGGAAGATCTCATTAGTAAAATAACTCATTTATCGTACCAAAAGTGGTTCATTAGTGAGCTTCAGTGTGTTGGTTATTTTAATGTGCTGTCTATTGCCTCAAGTAATAATCCAATAAAATGCCATAAACCGTTTTCCAGAACAGTGCTACTTCGACCGAATCAGCTGTCAATTACTCGTGTTTTTCATTGCACTGTTAATACATTTATTATATTAGGATTAGCAAACTAATGAGCAGATAAACGTATAATATGCTTTCCTCTTTCATTTGAGCCCTTATATTCAATCGTATGGTGACTCCTTCTTATTTGAGATCTTCCGTAAGAATTGTCCATATTTCATCGTCTCTGACGTCACAATTCAAGATGGCTGACATGAGTATAATCCAGGGGCCTTAATACAGTTTTTAATCAAAGATGTACATTGTAGTATCATTGATGTTTGTAGTATCTCTTAAACGCTACAAAATGACGTGCGCGCGCGACCATATCTCATTTTTAATAAAACTGACATTCCTTGTTTTTTCCTCCGGGTTTTCATATAGAACCGTTACATTACAGATAAAGAAAAAGAGATGAATCGTAAATACGCGCGTGTGCAAGCAGATATTTTTAATTTTTTATATTATACTTTAGTAAAAGAACCAATCGGATTACTTATTATTAGTTTTTGGATTAGAAGATTTTTCTAACCAAATAGAAAATTTTATAATAAACGTTTAATATGAATTATTATATTGTTCTATAGAATTTAGAATTTAATATTTATTTATTATTATTTTATATAAATTTATACAATAAATTTAATCCATAAACTTAATAAATTTAGAAACTTTAATAAGGGCCTAATTGTCACAGAAGACACGAATTGTACACATGAAACCTTCTACTTCAGCATTAGTCGCTACCTGTTGGAATACCAACTTGAAATATTCATCGCTTCATCTACGGTGCACAGTAAGCTCAACCTCGTACAAGCTTAATTAATCCGAGCAGAATTCGCACTTAGATCGCGCACGTGCAAAATGTTCCGCGCTTGTGAACCAAAAAGTCTTGACCCGAAAAGAGAATAAATTGAAGAATCGTTTGCTTGCATCCCTTTTCGTAACCTTGCCGCAAGAGAATCCTATTCGGGCACGAAATCGTTCTGCGCCAAAGAGAAAGAGGCCGGCTGGATCGTATGTTAAACCAAGAAAAGGACAGATGAGGAGAACGCGAATGGAGGGATGGAAAGGGGACAAAACGTAGGAGCGTACGAAGTACGGTATTGCATCGCTCGTCGTTACCCCCAATCCCGTTACGTCGCCGATTCGGTGCAATGGAAACCCGCATTTCTCGGGATAAAGCGCTTCAGCGTGGCTGGTAATCTGATCCGATCCGGAAGAGGATCGGCAAGCAGCAGTGAACAAAAGCCGCCCCTCTTGAAACGAAGTAGGACAGAGCAAACCCGTATAGAGCGACATCGTTACACACCTTCTCTTTACTACCCAAATCAAAACTTCTTACATCTGTTATTGCGTTTATAGTTTGTAATCCGGTATCGGTATTTTTTCGACTATTGAGCTTACCTATCGTTAATGAACGATTATGTGTCGATGTGACTTACAATACGCCGTTCTATGGCGGAGTTACAGCAACGACTGCAGTGAAATATTGTTTCGAAATGACAGATGGAAAAGGCCGTGAAAGCCTTAATGAAAAAATATTGCTTCCGTGGTTTAAGGTCAATTGCGCGCATCAATTGTGTTTAGTTCGATAGGAAATCGTCCGCAATTCATCGTTTTACGATGGATCTTCATTTTTATGTCGATTTGTGACTGAATCGATAAAAAAATAATGCGCGATTCTGGAATATAAACCAGAGACAAGATAACTTGGTATTCTGAGAAGGATCTATTTAAATGTCATTTTTGCTTATGACTTTATAATATATGATATTAGCTATCTCTGTAACTTGTATTTTAGATGGGTATTTTAGATGGGTATTTTAGATGGGTATTTTAGAAGACATACAAATTTTGTATTTTTTTACTATCAAAATGTACTTATAAATTCTTAAAATGTATTACTTTCTATTTTATAAATAGCATACACGTGTTAAAACAAAATTATGTTATTAAAGATAATGTATATTTTTTACATTTTGTCGTATATTTAAATTCTATTATATCTTTTAAAGATTTTTTATTATCCTATAATTCTTATAATACGCCTTGCACACATATGATTTTCAGATATTAATTTCTTGAAATTAGAAATAAATTCTTTCATTTGCAATTATTTATAATCCAAATGCTATCAACTTCAACTTCAATATTCGACTAAATTGTCAATCTTCATAATATCCAAAGGGAATATGGCAGCAGATTCAAACCATCCTTTTACTCTCTCATCTTGTCTCATAAAATATTTTCGCAACCTCTCTCACATTACTCGACGTGAATATGTACGGTCATTATTTATTTATTTAAAAGGGGTTTCCGCGAACTTCGTATGCTATGTGAACGTATACGTGTATATATTTCTTTTCTTTTTATCACGTGAGACGCATAAATCAGACACCATAACATCGGCGACGTGTAACAAAAAGCTAATAAAATAGATTAAAGGGGAAAGAAAAAGATTGCGCGCGAGACTCGCGTGTCGCGCAATCTGGCCTCGTTGCAACTGCAATGGGTCGTAGAGCAACGAGCGGAATGAACTTTCGGAAATTCGAATGCACTGTGCAATGCCGTTTCATTATGTGCCGCAGCGCGATTCCAGCCCGTGCGTTTCCGCTTTGTGTGTGGGGGATGAAATTACTTTTCCGCGTGACTCTCCTCACACGGTCCTTTCCGCCCTTTTGCTAAAATATACCAAACTCGTCGAGGTTCCATCCGTTCCCTTCGATCCTCCCGCGCTTCTATCATCTCGCATAACAAGCTCGACATCGCAAAATACTGCGACATAGCAGACACAGAGTTTTAATCCATTATATCTCAAGATTAAACATGGGACTACCAAGCGAGAGAGTCAACTGTTGAAAGACTTCTTGAAAGAGCATAGTATTTTCGAGCGCACAGTGAATCATACGAGATTTTCGAGACGTTTATCTATAATATTAAATCTTTATCCATAATTTAAATAATATCTTAGGAAAATATTAACACTTCTGAGCTTTTGATACTCTCGTTAGCGTCCCATACAAATTGAATGTCCAAGACTGAACAAGAAATACATGTTTCACCGCGATGAATAAAGTTTTAATCCATTATATCCTAAAATTAAACAAAAGACTACCGAGTAACAGAGAAAAGTTTCAAGAGCAGAATATTTCCGTGTATTATGAATATTATGGATTAAGAGAGAGAATTACGTTGTTAATATAATACTTATAAATGATTCTTAAATTAGAAATATATCTATAAAAATATCAACGTGTAATTATAAAATAGTTTTAAAAGTGTCGAAAATATTTCTTCTTTCATTTATTTTATTTTTATTATAAATGATAGAGACCAACTAGTTAGTATTTGTCAATTTGTATACCCTTGTATCCTTTACCTAAGATGATGACAAAAATAGGATTTGTTTCTTGACGTTGACTTGAAAAGTGGAATCAAAAGACAAATCCTGCAATACAGTTACTTTGTGCAGCGTGAATCAACTTTCACGCAAGTTAGTTTTAGCGCGGAAATGTGATCTGTTTTTACAGCTGGCTAAATAAGCTACGACTGCGAGCAAAAGGTCTTGCGACGCGCGAAATGGCTCTTATTAAGAAGCACGCAAACAAGGGCGAATAAAGAGAGCAAACATATTTCTCCTGAGCTTATTTATCGCGCAGGCGAAGAAATTTACGGGTTGAAAAATCAACAAACGAAAGTTACTATAAATAACATGGAAACATTGATAATAAAAATGCATTAATCTCTTAATTAAATTCCGTGTGTAGCACCACTATTGTTATTTAAATTTAAGAATTTGTTTAATCTTTATATATATATATATAAAATTTTAAATATATATATATATATATATATAATAGCGAACACACGATCGGAGAAGCACTCACGGAATAATTGCGCCGTGCTGCGTTTTAATACAAAGCATATTTGAATGCTTAATTTCAAAGAGAATGAAGATATCGCGAACAAGAAAAATCAGGAAAGGCAATCGTCGTTCTGTGGTATAAAAATGACAACTTTTCGCTTGTTGGGCGCCATTGGTTTTAACGATGGGAATGCTTTCTGTTCTTTACTATACGTAGTATACGAACAATATTAAATTTGACTAACCTTAGCATGAAAATTTGTGTTTTTTATCTCGAATGATTTCGTCAAATACATATATAATATATAACATAATCTATTAAAAATAGATGTTGATGATAGAAAGGCTCTCAGATATAAAATCAAGATAGTATAAAAAAAGCCAATGTGAGCCAACGTCGTTGTTGGGGCGAAATAACTTATTTATTAAATTACAATTACAAATTTACAAATGACGTAAACGTAATCGTAATGACGTGATATAATCTATTAAAATTTGTATTTATAATACTTGTCTGAATACTATGAACATTTGGATTGCAACGTAATTATAAAATTTATTATCTTTGAAAATTCAAAGATTTTATTAAATTAAGTACTCAGAGATATTACACATAGATAATAAAATTTATTTTTTGGATGATTTTAAGTCAATTTTGTTTACACTGACGCTTAATTACTGAAATATTTATTATTACATGTTTTGAAACTTTATGAACAAGAATTCTTTTTTCATTAGAGAATGTAATACTTGAGAAAGATTGATGAAGGCTTTGTGAAATATTCTATACATTGACGGATTTTCGACGCAATCTATAAATAAAATAATCGAAATACGCGTTTGTCAAATCTTACATTTTATGAAACTACATAGTTGACATAGCCGGAACGTTTCTGAAATGAACGATCAATCGTAAAAAGGTAGATACATCATGTTAGATATCCATCGATCATCGATATGATTAATATTAAAATTGAACCAGTATTCATCTGACTCTATTTGTTATATCATAAAAGCCGCGATGATATTTATGACACGTGTCTTCGTATCAAGTGATTTATTAAATTATTTATTGAAAGTGATTTGTTTCTGCAAGAAAATCTTTTATAAGAGGATATTCTATCCTCTTTTAGAATTATCCGATATTTTATGATAAATTATACGATTTATACAGCAAATACTGCTTATACATCTTTGTTTAAAAAATTTTTTATTATAAATTTATACTTCTTCCTCATATATTGCAAAGTTTATTTTGCAATTTTCTCTGTATTGCTCATTTGTTTTAATTAAATATAATATTGGTATAATTAAATGTGATAGTATGAGATAAAACAATGTAAATAATTTTGCTAATGGTGCAGTGCTATAGAATTCACTTATTTATTGTAAAGTTAATTTGTAAATGCACGTCTGTCACAAAGAACATAGAATGTATTCTGCATCAATAATGCCAATGAATATTCATTTTTTATAACTATCGATTTTAATTTAATTAGAGGCTCGTGAAATATTCATGAATTTTCTGCATTTATAGCTTGACACTTATCCCGTGTAATAAGTACATCTTTTTTACTTTTTAACTTATTAAGAATATTTTTATGAGTTATCTTTTTATATAAAAAGTATCATTTGAATTTTCATGAATTACTTATTCAAGCAAAATTAACTTTATATATATAAGAGAAATTAAAAGGTAGAAAATAGATGATGATTTGGTTGGCCATTATTTGATCTATTATTGGTAATTAAAAAATATTTTATGCTACATTGAGAAGAGAAAATAATTATTTAAAATTTCGTGTAAAACACACACAACGTAACAATTCAATTACTGAAGGACAAAAATAATATCAAGAAATATGTGTCGACATTTTACTCGATGAACGCGTCCAAATGAAAATTGTTCAAATAGAAGTGAAATAAAATTTAAAAAAGTTATAAAATATTATTTAAAGTACCTAGAAGATATCGCGCGCGCGCGCGAACGACGCGCGATATTTCATAATTTCCGTCTTGTCTAACACACGAACGCAACAAATGAGGAAAAGGTATCGTGCGAATACTTGCGCCAAGTGCACAATCAACACGGCAAAATCCAATCTGTTTAATAAATTGGCACAAATTTAATTACGCTGAAGACATATATGAAGACTGACTATATTGAAATTATTAATGCTGCATAGTATTTATTAGGTGATTTAACATGAAACCTACTATTTTAATATCCCAGTTTTTCATTGGTACGATTCATATTTTTTCAAAACGCCGCAACGCTGCATCTAGAAAATAAAATTCTCAATTTTATTTGATTGCGATAGATGACATTGCATAGCAAATATTTTTGTTTGCTCTTGCGTTTCCATGCACTCAATCAGATTGATGAGAGCTCCACAAATTCTTTGAAGTCGTTTTCAATTTTGTAATGGGTATGTAAATTTTTATTAAAAATGACCGATCGATAGTTTTGTTATCAAATAGGTTTGTAAAATAATCTTTGTAATAAACAAAAACTGGGATCCAAAAGGAATTAAATTCTTTTGTCTGATTCAAATGAACACAAAAATATGTAAAAGACATCTTGAGGATCGCTAAAAGATTATGATGTCTTTTTGACATCTTTTAGACTCCTCGTGACACAAAGTTTCGGATAAAGAGCAAACTTTAAGGTACTGGCGGCTGCACTTCTCCAAATGTCTCTCTGAAATCGGCTCCATCCCAGCCATGAGGGATTTTAATAAGCGGCGCGTAAACTCGTGGGAACGAAAAAGTGACGAAGTTCGAGTACGGGCGGTAGATCGAAGTCGCGCGGAATCGCGGAATCCAATTTAAATAATACTATCCTTCCGGCAACTTCGACTTCGGCGTTTTCCCCGGGGAGAGCAAGCGACCGATTGCCCACCTCCGCATTCGTCGCCCTTTCCCTCTCTAACTATTCGTCCCAAAGGAGCTTAAAAAATGATCCGCCAAAAGAAATTACAGACGCGCGCGCAGTTCTTGCCAACCTCTCTTTTCCTTCTTTCACTCTCTTCCTCTCTCAATCTTTTTCTCCCTCAATTCCGTTTGGGACTGGATTAAATTCTCCATCGAATTCCGCAGCGTCTGTTCTCATCGGAAGAGAAGATTCGCCCAAAAACGTTCACGCGCAAGCCGAACTGTCGATATCCCGCGAAGCTTTTAACGCCGAGCAAGTTAGAAAATGTCAACGACCTCAGCCAGATATTACGTAATTACTTAAGCTTAAAAAAGGAGCCATAACTGACCGCGAACGGTAGTTTCCAATGGCGAGTGAGAATGACAGCCGTCGTTCGCACGGAGATTATTTGCGAGACTGAATCCGGAGCACGGTATATGAACGTTAATCGACAACTCGAAAATTGAATCCGCGTATTAAATGCATGAATCGAAATGGGATTACTACCGGTCATTACGGATATCATCGTGCTTAAAAAGAACGCTGACTAGTCCACATAAGTATTTTATGATTGCCAAAGTAGAGAAGTTTCTTCGTGTGAAATCTGTCCCGAATTTAGATCTGTCAAATTCACTTAACTAAGAGTTAAGAAAACTATTTATTTGATCAGTTTTATTTTTCTTAAGAACTAGAGAGATTCAAGAATGATAATTTAATTCGAGACATAAAGTATTAACATATTTAAATACATTAACTATTTATATTTTTTTAAAGTAATAATAATTTATATATATATATATATATATACATATATATTGTATTTTAAAGTAATGATAATTTTTATATCGTTTTTTCTTAAATTATAATACTTATTAAAAGTTTATTATATTGACAATTTTTATATCGAATAATGATTTGTCTACTATGAATTATAAAAAATATTATTATTAATCATAAAATAATTTTAAAATTGTATTAAATATTTTGTATTCTTTGTAAGAAGAGATGCAATTAAAATGTTGGTAAATTGTCGATGGTCGCAATTACAAAAATTTTTATTTGCAATATATTGTGATCAATCAGACATGGAATTTTGTTAAGTGCGCATGGTATGACAAATTGTCCGTCCCGCCCACATTTAAGTAATCTATTTTGTATCTTATTATGTGAAAACACCTGTCATATCTCCTAACAATATTAGCATCGAATATGTCCGTTAAACGTATTTTACGATGATATCTTTTTCTAAGGTAACAGTTTGTTATTACTTGAAGGATTTTTTATTTTGGTATTTATTATTTAAAAGCCTTTGTGTGATATCACATTAAATTTATAAATTACATGTAAATTTTCCTGTATACATTTGGTCCCCCCATATACTTTCAGTACATTCGATCGTCAAAAAACTACGACTTGTGAGATTTTTGAATTTACATAAAATTAATTTTGAAAATGAAACTTTTAGACTGCAATCTTTTTATGCCTATAGTTATTCTTAAGTTTAAAGAATCAGAAATTCAGAAAATTTTAATTTTTAAGTTTTTTTTGTAAATAAATTTAATTTCTGAGATTTTACAAGGAAAAAGATTATACCTGAAATGGAAATTATATTATATGTCTAATTTATAAACATCCGAGTAAGTGAATACTTCTGAAATTATATGCTTAAGAATATTCAAAATTATATGAGATATCATGCTCAGCGTAAGGTCCATCTGACCCCCAAAGTGCATCAGATAGTTAAAGCACATTCCATCGAGTCCCTTTAACTTTCGAATTCTCGCTTTTACCGGCACAAAGGCACTCATGTATTGAGCTCGGTCTCCTGCTTGACAGGTTCATTTCACCCTAAGTGGTTTCACCATGTCGCATCTCTGGTATCGCGCGACATTAATCAAGGGATTGCCCGAGTGTTTCAGCAAGTGCGTTGAAAGCATCCTACTGTAACTCGTACTTACGTAACCAATCACATTACGTTATCATCTGATAAACGATATATTTATCTGAAACTTTGGATTTTATCTTATTTACGCCACATTGGCTTGTTCATATTCGTCTCATTGTCTCTGTAATTTTATTGGCATTGATAATATGATGTTAATATCGAAAATATGTAAAATTAAAGATTCCTTGAATTAATTAAGGTAGGATATTCGTTCTTAATAAAAGTACCTTTGTGTTATGTACTCAAAGCGTTCTCGTTTACTTAAATGAAGAAGAGAAAACTCGATGGAATATCCTTATTATTTTCATTGTAAAGTTATTAAAATTATGAAGAATGGTTGGAAGATTTTCTTTTAATATTCATTCGAATTCTTAGTCTGTGACTATCTCCGACAAATATTAAATAGTCAATCTCGGACTTAAATTTATACGCGAATAAGAATTCCATGAGTAATTTATATTGTAAAATAATTAATTTACGCGCGCGCGCGCGTTTAATTTTCTATCGTTTAATATAATTGTATATGTTAGAAAAGAATATAAAGGTTCATAATCCATTTTATGAATTGATGTACATTACCTTAAGACGAGAGAGACCTAAGACGTAAAAATTTTAATAATATATAGATTTTAACAATATTATTTATTTATAACATATTCTAAACTAAGTCTTATATCCATAAAGTATGAAATTTTAACATTATTGAATTATTTATTGTTTATAAATCTTCATGAAACCGATCGTCCAAATTACCATTCTAGCGTTATATAGTCCCATCAACTGTTGCTTACAGCATGCAACTTACAAAAGCTGATAACATGTAGGTGGAACAAAAACGATCGGCGAAAGGACGAGAGAGATATCGAGTGAGTTTAATATCATCAAATTTGCATAGCAGCCGACTTGAGAATCGTTGTTGGACAGTTGTACTGAATTTCAACAACGAGCTCGCTTGCGATTCTTTCGATTGCGAGACTCTATTTTCGTAAACGTGCCGATTCTACGCAAGCCGGGAGAAAAGTTGGACTGGCGCACGTTTCCGAGACGCGTTTACGCATCTGGTCACGAACAATCCGTTCCCAATTCCCCGCTCGAAAACTCGCGCGCCAGCGAACGTCCGGTGCATTGGAGAGAAAGCTTTTTGCCGACAGCTTTTATCGATATGGATGATGTAACCGCAGGTCGATGCGTTTTGCTTTCGCGTTCACCTAACTGAAGCGGAAGTAGATGTTATACGTCAGGTGTTACCTATATACCTCATATTCTTCTTCTTTTAGTAAAGAATTTCCGGGTGAGAGAAGCATGGTTGAATTTTTCTCTTGTGCTTTTTCGCATTCGTTTCTATGAACATTATGAAGTATATCGATATATGCGTTATGTTTTTATTGTAACTGTATCCGACATTTTTTAGATGCATTTGCATTTGCGTTGTTATTTGAATAGAAAAATATACTCCAATCCTGCGCTCAAGTTATTCTCGAAGTTTTTAAAGATAGCAACGACCATTTCATTAAATTGTATTAGATTTAATAAAAACTTGAACTAATGTAAAATAATATAATAAATTAGTATAAATTTATCAGTATAATATAAATTTACATCACTTAATTATTACATAAAAGTTGTGCGTGTGTGTTTTTCTTAAAATCAATTTATTATTCTTTTTTTCAAATTATACAGAATATTATCTAAACTATTATCTAAAGGGTACATACATATTTAACTATATGCAAATATTCCTCATTAAAAAGTAGTTACGTTTACTATACGAATATTTTATTAGAATTCAGATCGAAATTTAATCGAATTACTGCTTGTATGAGCAGTCTAAAAACAAAGTGGCAATCAATGCTAACTGATCATATTTTGAACTGTGTCACAGCGCCAACTCTGACGATCAGTGATGATTCTGGACGTATAGTTTCCAAGGAAAGGCATCTGAAGGCAGGCAGTGTCCTCAGGCTCAGGTGTGAGGCGAGGGACGTGCTTGAGTCGCTGAACGAGTCCGTCGTTTGGACTAGAGGAGACGAAACGCTTACAGAGGACATTAGGTAAGTGCTTGAAACAAACCATCGTTGCACATTGCGACCATTTGTTTCCGATTTGGACGCGATAGCTGCGATCGCCTTTTCTATAGGTCGTATTATTCGAGAAAATAAGTTTTCCCTAAACTATCCAGTGCAACTGCATTTACCATTGCAGTGTCTCTTTAAAAACGCTATCTACAAACCCGCTCTTCTCTCCATCCTCCGTTTCATCTTTTCTATTATTATAATATATAAATAAAAATACAAATATGGTCATAAGATTATTTTTATAAATAGTATCTTATGACCATATTTGTATTTTATATTTAGCGCTAAATTCAAGAAGATTGTACAAAGATAGCCGCGAATTGTAGATCTTGTCGAGACGTTTTCAAAAAAATTATGCAATTTGTAATATGCAATTACATATTTATTTGATAAGCAACATGCGTTTTCTTTGCACCAATTGATTCGTTTCAGTATTCTATGCATAAAAATATTAGGGTACCGTTATCAAGAAATGAATGGGGTTTATAAGATATTTTATATTTTATGTCAAAATATTGTAAACTTTGAAGCTTCATATCTCCGGACCGGCTTATGCAAAAGACAATTTTTGGGGGTGTTTTAAAAACGTCTCGACGAGATCTACAACTTTTATCTCAAAGAAAAAATTAAGTTCCATTTAAGAAATTAGTCGCCTTTTTTCTTGAAACGACATCTACGACATCGGAATCATATGCCCTCCTTTAGGCCATACAACTATTGTCTGAAACATTTTTCCGTATCTTCCATATTTTTCAAGAGATTTTCCTGTGTCGATTAAAATGACTCATCCTGTATATAGTTAATATAGTTAAGAAAACTATAAAAGTCGTCTTATTAAAAATCTTTTCAGTATTTCTTGTTATTTGATTTGAGATCTGGATTTGTTCGATTTAATATAAAATATATTATTGGCAAAAAATAAAATATCATCGCGAATTTCTTTATCGTAATCGATTAGAAAGACACGAGACTCTGTGCAGTCTTACGAAGAAAGAAAGAAACGACGTCTTGTAACCTTTCCCGAATGATTCCGCTGCAGTTCTGGTGTAAAAGAGATTTTTAATTAAATTATCGAATCGCGACAAAACTGGAATAGATAAATGTCTCGAGGTTTGCTCGAGATCTACATTCCCGAAAGGAGCGAAGATTCCTCATCCCATTTTTCCCTCGACCTTCCATATTCTGCTTTCTGCTTCTTCTGAACGACGATAATTGGAATATTTATAATAGAAATCCTGCATAGAGCTATTATTCTCGTGAAACAATAAAAGATTTACGTCCTGCTCATTTTTAATTATGTGTTTTAAAATGCATAGGTATTTTCAGAAATGTCTATATTCATATAAACTATATATACAATGTAGATATAGGTTCTTTTATTAATGTAATTTTGTAAAAATAAAATATTGAAATATTTTTATTCATAAACTAAAAATAATAATCTTCATAGATTTTCTGTTAGAAACTCGGAGCAGTAAGGCGTTAAAATGCACGCTTGGAATATAGGCGAATATTCACGCTCGGTTCAAACACGATCGTACCCCACTTTACAGTTCTACAATTTCTCCCCCATGTAGGAGCGAATATCTTTGTGTATTCTATAAACACTTCATATCGATAGCACCCTGATATCAAATTTACGGAGAAAAGTATGAGATATACATCTGAAAGATACAGTATAGTTGTAATAGTGTCTGATATCAGCCTTGAAAAAAGATTTCTAATCCAAGAGTTCTTTTTTGCATGATATTATCTGCAAACTAAATTTCAAGTATTTTTACGTGTATATACAGGGGGTTTCACTTTAATCGCCCTAGACAAATATCTCGAAAAATATTAAATATACGGAAAAACGTTTCAGACAAAAGTTGTATGGCCTAAAGGGGGACATATGATTCCGATGTGAGTCATGTCGTAGATGTCGTCGTTTTCAAGAAATTTTAAAGGCGACTAATTTCTTAAATGGAACTTCATTTTTTCCTTGAGATACAAGTTGTAGATCTCGTCAAGACGTTTTCAAAACACCCCCAAAAATTGTCTTTTGCATAAGCCGTTCCGGACATATGAAGCTTCAAAGTTAACAATATTTTTACATAAAATACAAAATATCTCGTAAACCATTTATTTCTTGAAAACGGTATCTTAATATTTTTATGCGTAAAGTGGGATGAATCAATTGATGTGAGGAAAACACATGGTTGCTTTTAAAAAAATTATGCAATTTGCAACATGCAATTGCCCCCCTTAGGCCATACAACTTTTGTCTGAAACGTTTTTCCGTATCTTTTATATTTTGAAATATTTGCTTGAGGCGATTAAAATGAAACACTCCGTATATACACGTAAAAGTCTTTAAAATTTAGTTTGCAGATAATAACTTATGTATACATACGTGGTGCTACCCAAAATTTCCGAGAGTTTGATTGTCCCGAGCAAACCAGTAGTGGTACGAACTTGCGCCGTTAAGTGCTTCTGAGTGTATCTTTCAACTGTGAATCTGCCAACTGGCGTCTTTATAAGTGCACGTGTTTCCGAGTTTCGGCTGTTTTCTTTACATCTCGTTTTGTGTAAAGTGCCCAAAATTAAAACTAAAACTAAAACTACCCAAAATTTCCGAGAATTTGCTCGTAAAAACATTAATGCTTACTTTAAGTCCTAATTTCCACCGTCACCTTCAAAGTAGTCACCTTGGGCTTGCTACCCAAAATTTCCGAGAATTTGATTGTTCCGAACAAACCAGTAGTAGTACAAATTTGCGCCGCTAAATGCCTCTGAGTGTATCTTTCAACTGTTAATCTGCCAACTGGCGTCTTCATAAGTATAATACTTAAGTAAGTATTAATGTTTTTACGAGCAAATTCTCGGAAATTTTGGGTAGTTTTAGTTTTAGTTTTAATTTTGGACACACGGAAAAAAAAGAATGGTTGTGCCAACCAAATTCTGGTTGGCACAAACATTCTTTTTTTTCCGTGCACTTTACATAAAACGAGATGTAAAGAAAACAGCCGAAACTCTCGGAAACACATGCACTTATAAAGACGCCAGTTGGCGGATTAACAGTTGAAAGATACACTCATTATCAGAAGCACTTAGTAGCGCAAGTTCGTATCACTACTGGTTTGCTCGGGACAATCAAATTCTCGGAAATTTTGGGTAGCACTACGTATATATATTGATTCATTTTGCTTCTATATATAACCAAATATAAATTTTTAATTATTAGATTTATGAACTTGATGAGATAAAGATTAGATTATAAAAATTTTAAGAAACAATTTTTTCGTGCAATTAAGTTAATTTTGTGTAGTTAAATTTAACAATTAATATAAATACAAATCTCAACTTTAGAAATTTTTCATGGAAAAACTTTACGCACATTTTTACGCATTTTGAAAGTATTTTCAAATGATATCGGAAGACGAAGTTTTAGTCCGCTATTTGTTAGTTATATCTGTTTGTAAAGTATATACGAAATTTAAATAATATGTTCTCACGATAAATTCATCGTTCAGTCTCGAAACGAGTTTCTTAATTAAATCGGCGGGCAATGTCTAGTCGAAATCGACATGCAGCAGACTAGAAATTCCTCCGACAGCATTTTACGTCCACTCAACAAAATCATCTCCGTTTCTCTCTTTCGTAGCTAAATTTGACGATAACGTAAATATACAGGGTGTTCTGGGTTCTTCGTAGCTTTTTCATTTTTGCAAATTTATTTTGAATTGATATCTTCTTAGCGGAAATGTCGTAATTTATGTGTAAAGTCGATTGAAAATTTAGCAATTGAATTATCAAAAATTAATCTTTAAGAGCGCGAATAGATATCGAAATCTTGTTCTTCATTTAATTCGAAATATAAAATTTTAATCTAACAATAAGTATAAATATATAATACAAAATATTTCTTTTAATTATATATAGAAATAATGATGATAATATAATTTTAATTTAATTATTAAAGCATGTTGTGTTTTAGTCTTTAAAGATTAGCTAAAAAGATGACATTTTGGAATTGTATTAAGAATTTTAATTTAAAGATTAAAAAAACTTAATTTTATTTATTTAAGTTATAAATTTATTTAACTTTTGTAATAAAATGACACCAAGTCAAATTTGTATGCTTTTAATTTGTATCGATTTTAAGATTAAAAGTAGACTTCACACAGATTAAGAAATCCGTAGCCAAAAGAACATAGGAACATCCTGTATATTCACGTAGAGTTCCGTACGTGTATCAACGCGGTACGTGAACTGGACAGGAAAGAGAAACGTGGATAGGAACTCATGGCTCGATCTCGTTTCTAGCGAGAACAGAACGACAGAGATCTCGGCGGGCAAGGAGGTCCTTGTGATCGTCAGTACTCTCATCGTGGAGAGAGCCAGCCCCAGGCATGCAGGGAACTATAGCTGCATGGTGCCCGGCAAAGCCAAGACCACCGTCGCGGTCCACGTTCTCAACGGTGAGTACGTCCTTTACGTGCACACATATGCCGTCGTATTATAGCTTTTCCTTCTCACTCCTGAAAGGAAGGGGAAGATTCCGCCGGTATGTCGGTCGTTATATACTTATCAAAGGGAAATGAAGTTTCTTCATACCTAGAAGACTTCGGATTAGAATGCGCACTATAGATTAACAATTTTGAAACTTAGATTGTCATGACATTTCCTTTCTGTCTTCCGTCCGTTTCTGCGTGACCTTTTTGCTTAGGTTTCCGCTCCGCGACAAAAGCACGAACCTTCTACAAAGCTGCATTTCTAAGCTCAAACGGACGATTACATGAAGGTATATCAAGTTTCACCGGAAATCTCGAAGTTATATTGACTTTTAAGAGTTTGAGTGTATGAAAAGGAGAGACATGTTGCATATAGATTAAATTCTACGCTCTTGAAATTTATCTGAAAAATTTTACTATATTCACAGAGAGGCAATATTCTTTGAGAAAAATTCTTTATTATTAACCCTTCGAGGCCACACTGGGTGGCGGCCACCCAGACAAAAATTCAGTCCCGATATTTTTAAGATAGGCTTTATAATCAGTGTCCCTCCCACCTAGAATCCCTAGTTTGAGTCCCTCTTTCGAAGATCCGTGCAGTAGAAAGGCTTTGAGCCATATCAGTTATGTTTGGTAAACATTTGAAAATTATTATGAGTATGACGTATTTTTTCTCTTAAAATAACACCATTTTTACATAATTTCCTAAATGGACGCTACTTAATATCGAATCTTAAAAAATACGAATTTTTAAATTGAAAAAGTCATTTTTCCAAATTTTTTTTTTTCGATTTTTTATAAAAAATTGGGAGCACATTTCGGGTTCTGCACCATACATATTTTTGAACAACACCCTTAAGATGTTTCATGAATTTTTACAACTTTATTGGTGCACATTAATTGGAATTATGAGACTTTGAATCCGTCTGGGTTGGCGATCACCCAGTGTGGTCGGGGCGTATTAAAAAAAGAGGTGTAGCCTCGGAGGGTTAAAATTCTTGGAATCTTTATTAATTGATAAAATTTTTCAACACAATCAAAGTATAAAACGTTAAAATTCCACTGCCATCAAACATCAATGTTTATTGTAATAATTAATTAATGCCTGAACATCTTTTAAACGTTTCTGTGCGTTTTAAGCATCGAAATGTCTATTTATAAAAATGAACAGATTGAACGAGAAATTATCTTCAATAAAAAATTGATTTTAGACGAAGATAGTTTATCGTTTCTCATGTTTATCTTTTCTCTTATAATCGCTTAAAGCTTAGATGGACGAAACAAACAATTTTCTCCTTAAATGCTTCTTATTGATAAGATCTCCATACGTGAACGTTTTACATATATATGTCTTCTCGTTGCTTCTTGTTGTTCCAACGAAGGCAGAGCAAGTTTCCACGATGAGTCTAGTAGTTACTTATCAAACTTGAATGGACCTGCTCGTCGCGCAAAGGACGGCGGGAATACGAAACAAGGTATAAATCGTGGGGGATTTGCACGGTGATTACTCACGGTTGAGCCGCGCGGGCACGTTTTTCGCTCCCTGCTATTTCCGGATACAGCACGCGCTAACCGCGCGCAACGCGGTTACGACGGCCTTTCTCTTTCTGGCAATATAGAATGTTAATGTCGCTGTAGCTCTTCATTATATCGCACGACCTTCTGCCGGCATTTCCGAAAATTTGCGAGGACGCTTAATTTATTCCAGTCGACCGCATTTGCGTGATAGGGAAATATTGTGCGTTTTATCACGCGGCGCGCGCTCGGAGCTATGCCACCAGAAAACACCTTTTCCACGGCTCTATACCATCCAGCGACGAATTCGACGAAATGGATGTCCCGAGTACTTTGTAGCGCTTTTCGGAAAATGTCTGATTTATCAGCGAACGGGTGTTTCGCATTTTCCTCAATCTTCGCGATCTGAATAATAAACGCGTCAGAACTGCAGTAAAAAGATTTCTATTAATTATTTTACAAATAATATTTCCGAACTTCTCAATTTTTTCACCGAGTCTATTATCGCAAGAACTATCGGAAATAAAATATTCATTGGAGAAGAGTGAAGCAATATTAATGATGAAAAAGATCTCATTCTTTGAAAGCTTGATAAAAATCTCAAAGGACAAGAAGAACCACTCGCGCGGATCTATGACGATATATCATAAAATAAGCTATTAATTATAAATCCAGAAGCAGTTTGCAACATGTAACACGACTGAGACGTGAGGGTGATGAAATCCCTTGTAAAGCGTACGCCTTTTCCGGGGCGAACATCAGTAAGATGGGAAACTCCTCTTTATCCCGTAATGCGCTTAGCAGATGTACCGAAAACTCAGCGAGAAACTCGGAGGAGAGGAGAGTCCGTGTTCCTTCGCGACATTATCCATTCAACTACTTGAACGTAGCTCTCACACGACGTTCGAATCGCGCTCGATTGCACCAATTCCAAAGCATCTAATCGTGCCACGACATGCAGAAAAGATGAAGAATGTACTCCTAGTTTACGACATTAAATTACGTGAAATATAAATTTCCGCGAGACCTATTGTCTTAAAATATGCGAAGAAGATATGGTTGTATTTTATTGTTTCTTCCACTTAAGTTTCTAGGAGATTTTATTTAACTAACAAGGGAAAATCCCTAACTTGGAAATTCAAAAAATTATGAAACTTTGGCAACACATACAGAGTATCCGGATATATAATACGCTTTTTTTGCTGCCCAAATTCATCTTAAAGAGGTAAAATCAACCCCTGACAGTTGGCCCATTTTTTATTTATAATTTTTTAAACAATTGATAAGTTTTCTAATCGATAAATCTTATTAAAAAAGATAAATCTTCTGTATAAAATTTTGTTCTATTTCTTTTTGTTGGCGAATAATAAAACAAAAACGAAAAGTGAGCCAACTTTCAGGAGTTGATTTTACTCCTTTAGAGTGAATTTGAGCAGCAAAAAATAGCATATTACATATTAGGACACCCTCTGTATTGCCAAAATTTCTTAACTTTTTGAATTCCCTGGTTGTGGAGGCCTTGTAAGATCTTGATTTTATAAGAAAATGCTGAGATATGTATAAAATATGATTTCATAGGATAAATGAACATAATTGAATCTTTGTTAAAGTTCCGTTTTGAAATAAAAGAGTGATAATCTTCTGAGGCTTTCAGCAGAGACAAAATTCAGTAATAGCATTTCGGAAATATATCTTATATAAAAGAAGAACGTCTTCTTACAGTTCGTCCTACGATGAAAAGATAGAAGGGCGTTGATCCCTAAAGCTTTTAGTCGTGATCGCCAAGAAAAACAAAAGCAGAGGA
This sequence comes from Aphaenogaster rudis, assembly GCA_003063815.1. Lineage (NCBI taxonomy): Eukaryota > Metazoa > Arthropoda > Insecta > Hymenoptera > Formicidae > Aphaenogaster > Aphaenogaster rudis. Next base: position 509,177 of record NJRL01000009.1, on the reverse strand, counting down.
AACAAACAGCGGATCTTACAGTATTGATTAAATGTAATCTGCGGTAAACATTTACAATAATAATATTTGCAATAAAAACGTTATTCGATGAAAAAATGAGAAATAATTTTTGTGACAAAGAGTCTAGGCAAGAAAAATAATTATTTATTTATTAGTCGACTCCAACTGGCCATATATAAATTACAAAAAAGAGAAAACCTCTACTCTTTTTTTAACGTTTCGACCCTCGGTTTGGGTCCTTCTCAAGTAAACACTGAAAAAATATTACAATTTTAGTCGTGAACAATGATGATGTAATGAGATGATAAATATGTTAATATAATAAAATCAAAATGTCAACAATAAAGAAAAGAAGAAGAAGCAGTACTTAATCTATATACAGAAGGCTTCTGTAGAGGTTTTCTCTTTTTTGTAATTTATATATGGCCAGTTGGAGTCGACTAATAAATAAATAATTCTGTTAATTATTACTGGCGGTCTATCTACCAATCTTTGAAGAAAGATAATGCTTTTAATTGAAAACTTAAAAATATTATTTTTGAATCGTATCTTCGTGGGCGTGATACAAGAAAATCCCATCGAGAAAAGTACCGAGAAGAATCGGAGAAGAATAAACAACTCACAGATCTTACGCTTTCAACCATATACAACACAAACATGTTTACGATGAAATAATATTATTAAAAAATAACTTGATTTTTACGATTTATCTTATTGAAAATAAGAGATTTTTTGGATCTCTATAGTTTTGAATATATAATTGCCAAAAATTAAAGCATGATGCGCACAATACAAATAAATTTACGACAAAGTTTTATTAAAACAAAGAAAAGAATAATCGTTTTTGTAGTAAAAAATATATTAAAGAAGTAATGTAAAGTTCATTCAATGTAAAGTACGAGAAAATGAAATGAGAGAATGAAGAAAACGAGAAATTGCACCGAGAATATAATCATCCTTGAGTTTTTAGCAAGATGCAGAACGACTTGTGTTCTTGCTGAAACTCAACGTAATATTAAAGTCGTTGCGAGGAATCAGATCACGTATCTTCCCGTAAGAAACAGGGGAAACGGTTTCGTATTTGGCTGACAGGATCAATGCACTTTTAGAAACGTTAAGCGAGAACAGTCCCGAACTCGGAAGACGCTACGTCCGTTTTGATGTAGCTGACGGTGGCACAAATCTTTTGATACTTCGACAATGCACAATGTGCATTGTGCTCCTTTCTCGATGATCCATAACGAAACTCGCGCGTTTGCCAAGACGGCGGGAAAAAGCACGGCCTTCCTCGCAAGGAAGGGCGATGTTTTCTCGCCGGGATATCTGTATTTCTTGAGATGAACAGACGCCGATAAGAGAATGAGAGATAAGAGGAGATACGAAAGCAGCGTCTGTCTCCTCCTTCTCGCGAACATAATACACGTTGCTTTCAACGGTACGCCTTCATTCGGAAGCCACTTCTCCTCAAAAGTAAACTCAACACAAGGAAATCTTAATCTTTCGTGCAGCTGTCATAATCTCGAAAACGCATCTTTGATCTTCTTCAGCCGTGTCATTGCTTTATTCCTCGCGAGTGCATTCATTGCTGTCGCAATAGCGCCGTTTCAATTTCGCGAATTACGTTTCGTTGGGATTAATCTCTCGAAACAGTTTTATTCAGTGACGCTAAATGAAGAAAACTGAAAGGAAACTCCATTTTCATTTAGTAATTTATCATTTCACGTTTGTTATGTAAAATTTATAGTTTTCCTTAGTATGTAATATTCCATACTAAAGTCCAGAATAAAGATACCAAATTGCGTACGAATGATATGCAAACTTTGAGTAAATTTAGGAAACTTTGTAAAGTATAGGAAATGTATAGGAACTTAGTTTTTCGATTTTGATTCATGTCACCTATAAATTCAGTAGAAGATTCTCATGTCTCATGGAACATCGAATTTATGTTTCGCTTTTCACCAACACATCGAGTAGACTACAAAAGATATGAATGTATATATTTCGGCGTCACTACTAGTCGCGTAGGTTTTTTTCAGCAATGGTCCGACAGCCACCGCGTGAATAACGGAAGCACAATAGCATAAGATTAAACAACGTCGTTTACTACGTATAGGCGCAATCTTTATTCAACGTCGCGTCGTCGTTCGCTGTTAGTAGCCTCGTGTAGACAACGATGCCGACGACTACGACGACGACCGGGATGCACGTTTCATGGAAATAGAAATGCCAGCAGCCTAATGTGACGGCGACATGGAAATGGGGTGAGTCGTAGAGACCGAGGGGTTGACGGAGGGGTAACTGAGGAGGGGGTTGCACCAGAGGGGGCAGTGAATACACCTCGACGGGAAAGGAGCGCGCGTTATCGTGCGACCACTTTTTTCGTCCATTTGCGAGCTTTATTCCGAGCGGCGGCAGCGACGGGCTCACGTCTGCTAAAGCGCGTCTAATGCTTCCTGACCCGAGGCTCACGTGCGCGGATAAGAACGGCGTTAACCTCGGACGAGCATAATAAGGCACTCGCGCAAGACGGACGACTTTGCGGCACGGAGGGTGGCCGCGATAGCGTCGCGACGCGATTTCGCCCCTATGACGTTGGGCTTTTGCCATGAGCTTTTCGCGCAGCAAGATTTTAGCCCTTTTCAATACCGAGACTATACGTATTCAGAGAGAAATCTGAATTTTTCATAAGTTTTTTCCTGTAGTGTTATAAGGGTTTAAAAGAATTCTGGGATGCTTGAATGGAGACCAGTCTTGACCGAAAAGAAGTTTATAAAATTGGAAATTTTAATACACACACATATATATATATATATATATGTAAGATCATGGCTCTATCATTATTTAAACAAATATATTAGTTATAATAATATTATATTAAATGTCACATTTTCTGAGGAAATGAAAGGTTTCATACATATATCCTTTTTTTTATCAAAAAATTTAGATTATTTTATTACTTTGATTGTGAATTTAGATTACGGAACTTTTCTATCTGCTAATAGTTGTTCTGCTTGTTTAAATAATTAAATAATAGTATACGGGTTAAGCTACTACATTATTTCTTGTTAATACAATGCTTGATTCAAGAGCATAACTGCTACTATTTTTTTTTTCTAACATCTTTTGAATAAAATGAGTAGAAATTATGATTGCAAATTTGAAGATAAAATAATCAGCAGATTTTTCTTATCAGCTTATTTATAGAAAGCTTCTCGTATACGGAAATAGCTTATTAATGAGCAAGCTAATATTTAGCGTGACGTATTACGTGAAAATGGAGCTTTAAAGCGGTCACTTCGCTCGGAGCTTTCATATAGGTGATTCACACATTGACTAAAGTACGAGATAAACGGTATTGTGACGCATTAGGAACAATGTCAGCCGCAGGGATTCCATGCTCTGGTATTGATCGAATTGAGTCCTCCAGTTCACGTTGTCATTAATGTATTCGAGCGATTTGGCGCGTGACTAAGATTATTAGCGAGTTAAATTCTCTAGTGTATTCTGTGCCAGAAAAATGAGGCCACAAAATGACAAAATACTAGTTGCTTCAAGCATCTAATGAGTTAGAGAATCCTCACTTATACCTATTATTAGATATTTAATGTTGAATATATGTATTTCGATTGTATTTTCTAGATGTTTATTTATATTTTTTTAATATTATGTAAAAAACTGAATTGAACTTGTGATTATAATTATACGCAAATATATCTAAAATTTTTCGGTACACGGAAAGAATGGGTTTACTGAAATATTTAAAAATTTGGCCAGATACAGATCTGAAAATAATTTTGTTGGGTCATCAAAATAATTATGTAGGATGCCCAAAATAGTTGCTAGAATATCAAAACTTTTTGCAGCATTATGCATCATGTTTGAGTGTCCTACATAGTTACTTTGGATGGTCTAATAAAATTATTTTCAGATCTGTGTCTGGCCAAATTTTTAGATATTTCAGCAAAACCGTTCTTTCCATGTATAGTTTATTATCGTAATATGTATTTATTTCATCATTATTGAATTCGAAGATCGCATATTTTACAGTGCATCTGATAATTTTGCTAAATTATATATATGCATATGTATGTAAAAATCTTATAGCAAAAAATGGCTTTTGGAATCAATAGAGTATAACCATGATATCAATTGGCACCTACTTCGATGGTAGTTTTATGCTATTGTCTCGTAATTTAGGGTCGTTGTTAAATAAGAAAGCGAATATATATAATTTATGATACATTTCAACAATTTCGTATAATATATCTTGTAACATATCAAAGTAATAAGAATATGAGATTATATTATTTTCGAGAACAGTACTCATATAAAATTAATGTATTTGCATAATATTAAATTAATAAGAAGTCCTTAAATACCAAATAGTAGATAAACATTAAAAATAAAATGAAATGAAGTAAAATAACTATAAAATATTTCTTAATCTTCTTTATAAATTGATGGACATCTTGTGTTTTCAGAATTAATTGTATAATATTGTTTAACTAAAAATTAAATATAATGATAATATATAATTGAACTAAACACACGCAAGATTTTATGTACAAATTTGATTTTCTCAAGCATTTAAGAGTAAATTTAATATTGCGACGTGATTTTAATTTTTTATAAATATTATAATAATATATAAATAATGAAATTATTTTTTAATAATGTAATAAGAGTAACCAAATGTGTGTGTATGTGTGTGTGTGTGTGTGTGTGTGCAAACATAAAATTATCATTTTATATGATGTTGGGATTTTGTATTTGCTTTTAAATATTTACTAAAAAGTTGCTTTCTGCAATATTTGCAGAGAAATTTGAATAACGCGACAATAAAATTGAATAAAGTACCAATTATATAATACACAATCGAGAAACTGTAATTAAAATACATCGTAAACAATACCTTTGCGAGGACTTAATTTTATTTTATAAAATTATTTTAATATTGCAGTCTAACTAACTGAAACACAATCTTCTCGTTAAAGCTTGACTTTAACTAAACCATATTTTAATGATTTTGCATTGAGTCGATTGTCAAAGCGTAATTCAGTTTACAGAATCAGAAATCAGGCAATCCACACAACAAATCGAATAAATCATGTGTTTGTAAATAATTCACTAACTAGAACCGATACGTACAGATAAATGAGATTAGTTTTCACTAATCTCATCTATTTAGTATATGTACAGAAAGTGATTTCTAATGAAATTCCACCTGTAGTCTATAAATTTCGTTATTCGCTATGTGTTTGTATTGAAATTCTGCTTTTAGTAAACCACAAATTTCACTATTCCTTTTGAAGGAACAAACCATGAATATACCGTATATTTATTAACGCAGTTGTAAAGTTTATAAATTTTGAATGCAAATTATATCGCGCTACATTCTACAATGTGCTCCAACAAAAGGAGATTTAGATATTATATATAAAAATTATAAACAATCTTTTCATGTATACCTGAAATAGATTTGTAATGAGGATATCCATTACATTATACATCTAAATTTTAAATTAATCAATAGAAGAGATTTTTATTGAGGCATTCACCCAAATATCTGTAAGGACTGAGTCTTCGATTGGAGATCTGTGCTCGAGGGAATCTTATTTCACGAGCTGCTAAAGGCATACGACATTCCTCGAACATTTCCGGAGACGTAGCTTCACATGAGAAATCGTTCCGTGGTAAGATACAGCCGTGCTCTGCGGCTCAGTGACGTAATCCGGTAATTTCTCTTTCGTGTCTAGTCTAGCTTGGGTAGTGAGCTCGAGACGAGTACGAGGGCGAAGGTTAGGCGGGACCAATTAAAATGCCACCCGGCCCCGAATGCCTCCACCGCTAATCAACTCAGAACCGCGCAATGTTTGGGTCATTAAGGTGCGCTCTCGGGGCCCGAATTTCCAAGGCGAATGTCCTTAAGCCAATTACATGGAGCCTCCGTTCTATTCTGGCGTCTACCGCGACTTTAATTTTGCGGCCACAGTAAAATGCCGCCTTGATTAATTGATTCTGATCTAATTTTGAGGAAGATACGAACTGCATTTACATAACTACTTTTCATTACACATTTCTTCAATGGATCGATATAAAAAAAATCAATAACATCAACATATTATTAGAAATGTTAGTCAAACAAAGTAAAATACGACTGTTGATTAAACTTTTGCATTAACTCTCAATTAATTGGAAATGATAAAATATTTTCTGCCTATCTAATCATTCGATATTAATAATGGACAAATAGGAGCTTAAGACGCAATTATCAGTGTATAATTAATTACATTGTACTAAAATTAATTGAAATAATTAATTTTGTTGTCGACTACTGGTCCATTTTCTGGACATCCAGATATGACAACCTCTAATTTAAGATTCAAATTATTTTCTGAACTAATCCTTTTCCTCCTCAAGAAGAAACTTTTCTCTACATATCCATAAAAATTTCCTTTTGAGAAGTTTGTTTAGAAGATAATTAAATAAAATCTCAAATTAGAGATTGTCATTTCTGGATGTCCAGGAAAAGAATCAGAATGTCAATGATTTATTAATATATTCAGATTGATTCTAGAAATAATATAATTAGTTATGCCCTGCTAACGTTTTAAGCTTTTATTAGCCCGTTATTATTACGAATAATTAGATCTCAGAAAAGCCTTTATTATTTCCAATTAATGGAGAATTAATGTAAGTATATAAATTTAAAAATTGTGGCTATATTTATTTTGTTAGAAAAAGTAATTTTGAGTTGAAAAAAAAGAATAAAGAAAATCTAAATGCAAAACTTCGATTTTTTTTCTTGAATTGTTGAAACGAACGTGAAAGACATTTGAGAATTGATATATTTTTTGCTATCAAAAGAGCGAGTCACACCAAAGTCGCCAAAGGCTAAGAATAACCCAACCTCAGAGTAGCCAAAGTAATAGAGACGAAGGTCCTTTCCGGAACGTGGCTCTCGTGGCAATTCGGTCCTTCTGTCGACGACTTCAGATTCCTACCACAGAGTCGTAAGAAGCAAGCGATACTAAATTCTAGTACGTGATCGTAGTGCCATGTAGGGTCGACCCGATATATTCGGAAAATATAACCCACATCGAAAGGCCGCTCCAACTTATGACTTTCGATTCGAACCCAATGATCACCGTTTTTTTTAACTTTATTGTCTTGTATACAAGATATCTCAAAACTTACACACTCGTGTTTCCCTAGATTTTTTTATGAATACAAAGTCAACATTTATAGCAGTTAATAACTTTGTAATGGATAAACAATATAAATATAGATCTCAGTACCGCGTTTGATCCTAAAAAAAGAAAGAAATGAGAAAGGAAAGAAAAGAAAAAGGTATATTCATACATAAACTTTCTTAAGAGATACAAGTAAAAAAACAGTTAAATTTGTTAAAAATTAACATGAACAGTTGTTTTCTGTCTTTAATTCTTTGCTCCCGAAAATTGATTTATCAACGGTAAATTATGAAGAGAATGAATAGTGAGACAATAAATTCAGTAGTTGGATATTTCCAGATTTATAATAATAACGCGCTACAAAGAACACAGCTGTGGGATATATGTCGAAGCATAAATCATAGAGTTTCCCCTACTGATCTCGGACCTTTTCTATGACCTTATCATCAATTTTTTTCTGTTATCTCTACCAAGTATACGACCAGAGGTTGACATTAAGCACACCATGTGTCATCGCGATAACCGTATTTCACTTCGTAAATTATTAAAATAAATTTCTAAAGCACATCATAACAAGATCTTAAGATCTATCTTTCAGAAAAAATATAGAAGTTGCAATTTTTTATTGCTTATATTATATCAGTAAGAAGTAAAAAACTTAATGATCCACTATAAATGCGGGTCAAGTTACGAGTACAAGGCAATTATTAAAAAACTTAACTTTTTTAAACCAACGAATTAATTATACAATATAATTAATAAACAATTTATTTATTATAAAAGTTCACATTATACCATATAGCAACATCTTTTTACACATTATTACACTCAGAGAAAAAAGTCGTATCAGCAACTAGAAATTTTTGGACAAATAGCGCCTCAACTATGTGCTATAAAGTTGCAGTAACAAATAAGTTAAGAAATATAAACTAAGAAAACATAGTAATATTAACCATTTATAGTAAATCGTTGGATAAACTACATATTTGTCTAAATATTTGTCTAAACTGGAAAAATGTTGTTGTCATATCTTACTTGTATGAAGTCTATATAACTGTGTAATTATAGTTGAGTCGCTATTTTACTATCAATTAATAGTTCACAAATGTAGTTAGCGTGACTATATTTTTATAGTATTCATTATTACTTTAGTTCCTATTACTTCGTAAAACTAGTTGCAACTACTTAAATTTCAGAGTTGCCAAATTATATAGTTGCCAGAACTATTTCGTTTTCTCTGAGTGTAGTAATTAGCTATTAGATAATATCATTTATTATATAAAATATGATTTTATGCAATTGATACGAAGCATATCTTATTGTTAGTTGATATCTTCCGTTGTAGGAAATATTTCGGTACTGCTATTGTTAATGAAGTTAATTTAAAAACACACAATATAAAAACAAAATATCTTTTGGCTACTTTGTAATATTGGACAAAGTGCTTGGTTCTCACACATAGACCTTTCGATTTCAAATCGAAAGATTAAATTTAAGGTCCCGGCTTGTGGTCAGCCGAGGGACAAGCACCGGGAATTGGAATTCCTAACGCTGAACTAGCGGGATAGGAAGTGGCCAATAGGAAGTTCTGCCCCTTCGCCACCGGAGGTTGGCGGACACTCTGCCGCATACAGGAAATGTATCCAACGGGCATGAATCGAAGTAGCAATGAGGAACGGAGTCGAACAACGGCGAACAGACCGGTGGCTGTGGCCTTTTGTCACAGATTGTTATAATGTGCCTATATTTTAAGCTATGACGATATGGAGTAACTTTGCTCTTACAATGGAAATATTACTCTGTAATATATCAAGATAATTTTAAAAATTTTATTATGGGTAAATTATTGAATTTTTTTACTTTTATATTTTTATTTCCGTAAAGAGATGATGATATTTTTTTATATTAATAATAAATGGCTAAACACACAATATTTATCTTTGTCAACTAAATGAATAAATTAAAGAAATAATCGTTTGCTTCGCCAGTAATAATCAAACAAAGTGGTTTAGTTGAACGACCCAACTGGCCAATTTTATTATTAAATTACGACGTTTCGACCATAGGTTTTGGTCCTTATCAAGTATAAAATTAATCTATGTCATATGAAATTAAGGTGTGTCAAACAAAATATCCTATTAATCATGAATTTCTTCCCGGAAACCAATCAATCTAAAAACTGAGATAGAAACATTTGATTAGTGTATGTTAAGAAGACGAAATTGAAGTGTCTGCAAAGATCTCTTACATATTTTGTGTGTCATAACTTGTTAGTTCTTTAAGCCATAGCACTAAATAAAAAAACGATGTAAAATCGCGTTTCATTCGTAGTCAGAAGTTAAAACTATAAATTATTAATAAATTAAGAGAACGAGAGACATGATACATTGTGGCACACGTCATCACACTTTGAAAGTCAACTGAACACTGACAGTGTTCAACTTTCAAGTGTTCAGTTGACTTTCAAAGTGTGATGACGTGTGCCACAATGTATCATGTCTCTCGTTCTCTTAATTTATTAATAATTTATAGTTTTAACTTCTGACTACGAATGAAACGCGATTTTACATCGTTTTTTTATTTAGTGCTATGGCTTAAAGAACTAACAAGTTATGACACACAAAATATTTTTTAGATTGATTGGTTTCCGGGAAGAAATTCATGATTAATAGGATATTTTGTTTGACACACCTTAATTTTATATGACATAGATTAATTTTATACTTGATAAGGACCAAAACCTATGGTCGAAACGTCGTAATTTAATAATAAAATTGGCCAGTTGGGTCGTTCAACTAAACCACTTTAAATGAATAAATATTACATCTAGAGACACGACCGTTCTTTTATTTAAAAAATTCATATTTTATCTTTTCTGTTTCACTTTGAATACTTTAAAGCAGTCTTATGCTTTTGACGAATGATCTGCTCACTTCTTAACCGTTGAAGTATTGAGATATCGAACGGCTAAAAGGCATCCTTTCAAGTACGTTATCTCGATATTACTTTCAAAAAATGAAACCAAGTCGTGGTGATTCTTGTTAAAAGGTAGCCGGCAATTCGCCGAAGCCTTTTCCCTACGCAAAGATTAAAAAATCGTCGACGAAATAAGGAACGAAGAAAGGAAGAGGCTCTCGCGTTATCAAGAAGCTCCTCGGTATATAATCATTAAAACGCCGAGGAACGTTCTCAACAAGGCCGACGTCTGCCATCGGCACAGTCTGACGTTTCATCGGCGTTCCCGTGGTATTTCATTGAAAAATGCTGGGTTCTCTCTCAGAGTGGCTGCCGGAACGAATGCCCGGATTAAGACAGATAAAAGAGATCTTAGGATCTCCGTGATTTTTTTGTGAGCTAACCGGAAGGAAGATCTGCGGTGTGTCGGTCGGCAAAGAAAAAAATCCTTGGAAAATGTGCAAAATGAGATCGGTAGATCGATACGAAGAGAAAGGGTGAAACAGAGAAACTGAAACGTAAAAGAAAAAGAGGACGACAATAAAAAGATGAAAAAGGAGAAATGGTGAAGAAGTTGAAGGGATATTTGTGGAGAAGAGGGAGAAAAGGACTTGAAACTCGGTAAAGAATCGAAGGAGCAAGTGGGTAGGCGAAGGGACAGTGGTACTCAGGACAGCGAAAGGGAAGGGCGGAGGGAAGTGAAGAAGCTGTAAGTCGGTAGGCGGGGGGCGGTGATCGAGTGGGACGAATTGACAAATTCCACAGCGATCCTGGAACACGGCCAGGACCGCGATTTCTATCGATGGGCATCCCGACGACAAGCAGAGAAGGAAGAACGCGGACCGGAAGGACGTTACTCCGATGCTCGGGACGATTCGTATGATCGATAGCCGCGAATAATACTTGGGGAAACTTGGCAGCGAAAAGTATACATTGGTATTATTCCTGTGATATTTTGACATACTTGGTAATTAAAACACTCCCTACAATTTTCTGATTATATCTCGTTGGGCAAAATAACCAACAACTCAAACCTAATTTTAGACCATTAAATTAGCTCAGGCTTAGCCCATATACACTACTAAATTACAATTTTGTCAAAATGCAGATCAATAGATAAGTAGACAGAAGAATGAAAATTGTAAACTAACAACTACTTATATTGTTAGTTTAATGTTTTTAATAATGTTAGTGTTTTTATAAAATAAGGTATCAAGGATTTTAGTAAAAATTTCATTCAAATTTCAAATATCTTGACTTAAAGAGACAATCTAGAAATAAAAAGTCATGCAAATTTAATACATTTATTGACTCTACATTCGAGAAAGTTATCAGAACAAATGTCAAGATTTACTGCGCTTTACTTTGCTTACTTTTGCTCAATTTACAATGTACCACATAGATTAAATAGATCTATACTTATAAACAGATTATTTTTAAATATCTTACCTCTTTTAATAAGCTAATAGTTTCGCATTTCATTGTTATAAAAACAGCAATGATGTGAATAATAGGAAAATACGTATATTATGGAACTGAGGAAAAATTAAGAGTTTTTGTTTTGCGGAAAGGTTGGAAGCTCGTAAAAATATTTTACCCGATTAAAGCAAGAACTTTTTTAATTGGAAAGCGAAGCGCAGTAGAGCGTCAGAATAATACTGACACGATAGAAATAGTAGCGAACCGCGTTCTCGAAACATTACTGTCAAAACAAAGAAGCAATTTACTGGCGGTATCGTTGAATTAAGTTTCATCATTAAGCAAACGCAGCAAATGGGAAGGAATCTTAACAATGTATTTATTTTTAATTTTGAGACTGTGCCATATATCGGGATATATTATGGTGAAAGAGGGAAGCATGATCGAGAACATGATCAATCAAAATGTATGAGTTTAATTAAATCGATTAAAATTTTTACCATTATAATTAAATCTGTTTATTTATTATTTATATAGATATGGAAAATTAAAATACAATTATCGATATTTAAATTATCGATATTTTAAATAAATAGTTTAAATAAATATTGAATAAAATGATGATATAATTATGATATAATATATATAATAATTGGCTTGCTTTGGAAAAATCTAAGAGAAGATATATAAGTCAATACGAATCAGCAAGTAAAGATATCCGTACGATATAGTATTTGAATTATATTATTTGCCAGTATTCACCTTATAGAAAAGAATTAATTTCAAATACTTTTCAACAAAGTATTGATCATTTATTATCAATCCGTAATTAGTAGTTAGTTGTAAAGACATTGAATAAGAATCAAAATTAATTTCGTTTTTTAAGACGAACATTTACTATGTTTACGCGGCGGGGTTATGCGTTTACGCGATGACTAATATACGATAATTTTCTACCGTTTACGCGTGCGTAGTATTCTGCGATACTTCCGTTTAGAGTCGTTTGCGTCCGTATATCGCGGGTTTGCTTGCGCTGCACCCTTGTGCAGCGAGTGCTAAATTCGCCGTTTACGCGAGGTATTAGCACGGGAAGTATTGGTTAATTTGAGTAACTTGCTTCAATTATCTACTCGTAAGTAACAGCTACTGACCCCCGTTTACGCAGAGTGAATTATCGTAAGTTACGATAATTTGAGTAAGTTACTACAGAAGTAACGCCCGCGTAAACGTAGTAATTGTCAATATAATGTAATGTGTGTGTAAATGTAAATAATATAATATACTTTGAATATTATATGTATATATGTATATTGCATAAACATCTGCCTTATCGGCATTACTAATTTATATATTCTCTTAGTTAATTGAAATTAAAACCATAAATCTTAAATAAATTATTCAATTAAAAATATAATTGTATTATCAGGTAAAATTGCTAATTTTTTAGAACGCCGTAATCGACGCAGAATATGAAGAATATCAAAGTGGGAGTATTTTACTAAACGCGGAGACATTTTAATTTTACCTTGATCACAGATATCCGTATTCGTATGTGTAAATGTATGAACACAAGGTATCGAAGCGCAGAGCGTTGTAAGAGCCATTAATAAGAGCCGCCTAATTTCTCGAAAGCCCGGAGGCCTCAACCATTATCTGGGAAACGTAACTCGGTCGAAGAGCGATTAAACGGAGGCCACGAAAATACGTCAACCCGCAGCGGCTTGCATCTGACGGAAAACCTATAGACGGAACACAACCATTAATGAAATGACAAATGTGTTCTTGTCGACGAGAGACGCGCGCGCACGCTTGTCGCACGGGCTTTCTACGGAAATCGAATATTTAACACCACGATTTTCAAGCCATTTAACTCGATCCGAGAAGCTTTCAATGACTTCACTACGGCAAATGTTCTTATTGTGGCGCTAACATGATTAGCAATTGAAGAACTAAAAAAGAAAATCAATTGGAAACTCAAACTTCTCAAAAGAAAAGACAAATGCTCTTAATTTTTTAAAATTAAGATCAAAGCAAAAGTGTTATAAACACTTAATAACATAAAGTTTATTTAATCTGTGCAAGTAATATTGAAATATTGCTACTAAGTTTATAAAAAATTATCTTGTTATGTTGTGTCATAAATTAATCTATTTAAAAGATATGTTTCGAGAATTTTTTAATTACGTTGAAAACGTCAATTTCTCTGTACGCAAGTAGGCATATAGGCTTAATTTATTGAACATACAACCAAAAAAAAGCGGAAGTTTAAACTTAATTGGTTTTTCTTCTTAACTTTTCAATTATTGTGTCTGTCGCTGCGGATTACTCCTTCGTTTAGCCTCGTTTGATAAATTGAACAATAAGCTGAAGGATGTAATAACCCCGATGTAATTTCAGGTGAACTGCCAGCCGCTGTGCACGACGGGAACGGAGTTTCGAGAGCGTTCCTTAATCTTTGGCTGGTTCACCTGACGATGAGCTATGTCTTCACCAGATGACAGTACTAAGGTAAGACGGACTGTAATAAAGTATGGAAAATCATCAAATTTCCACGACGCATCTCTTTCTTGAAAAAAGAATAGCAAACTGTATATTGTATCATCGGATAAGTTACAGTTTAATATGATGTGATTCAAATGAAAGAAGCAATTTAAGGTGCTTTATGTACAACGAATGCCAAAATTCTTGATTTTAAGATTCCAGATTCTTTGACCACTTTAGAGTAAAAACATTTACATTGACTCGGTAAAATTCAAATTTTGAAGTACATTAAAGTTACATAAAATACGGTTGCAAGCTGATGCAACGTGTGTGCATAAGATTTGGCTTACGTTGGTTTAATAAGTTCGTCGATATTAGATTTATGATCCATTTTTTAATATAAATATCTGACATATTTTTTAATATTGATAAATTATTTGGGAAAGAATTATAAGTATTATTTTCTGTTTTCACGTTTAAATGCTAACTGTGGAAAAGTAAAATCAAAGTACTAATAAAGGAATGAAAAATGAGGAAAGTTAATATCTATCGAAAATTATGGAATGTAGCGCGTGAGAGTGTGAATGACCTCACAAGCTTTCGATGCTAAAAATGGCTCTACAGATTGTTAAATAATCGCTCCCGATAATCCGCCGCAGCAAGATTGGCATCGAAATTCGTTTGAAAGTAGCACATAGCACATAGCGCTGTGTTGAAAATCGCCGTGATGAGCTCTTGCTATAAAATTACGATGCCGCGTTTATTACGTCGTGGCGAACTTCCCCTGCAAGTTGAACAGTTTTCGTAATTATTAACGTTTTAATATCGTAAAACGCTTTAGGCAATTATCGATAATAATGTCTTCCTTGAAAACCTTTATTAGACGGTTACAATCTCTTTCGATCTATTCGAGTTTATCGTTTTTCTCTCGTTGCTATTTCTTTCGCATGCTGGACATATTCTTTGTGCCTCACGATGCAAGCTGCTTTATTTTTCCTCAACCTCACACTGCTAGTCCTTTTTTTCGTGTAGCCGCCTAATCCGAGTTTCAGATGAGTTCTCAGGAAGCTCATCGACTTATAAGAAGCTCGTACCAAGCGAGTTTCTGGGTTAACGCGAAATATACATCCCTCCGCAAGAAGAAAAGAAGTGCAGAAGGATCACCGTGGCTTCTCAGCGATATCGAACCCCTTATGCGATAGTGAATCGAACGTTATTTTGAATAACTTGAGAAACAGTTTTAGTCGAAAAGATTTAGTTGAAAGATGAAAGAGATAAATTCATCTTTTGAAATTGTTTTGAAGAATGTATAAAAAATGAAAAACATATACCTATAGCTTTATATTTTACGACACAAAACTTGTACATTTCGTTCTGATTGCACACTTTTCCCATAATTATAATAAAAATTATAAAATTGTACAATAATACCAATTATAGAAACAATACAAACGTGGTATATAAACATAATATTGTCCTATTATACCACATACCTAGTTTTTATACAAAATAAAATTAAACCAAAAAATTGGTGATAATGAAATTTAAATAAACTAATTTGTTTTTTTATGTTATAATGATGCTTCTTTGTATAGCATGCCAATATATGTGTAATTACATTTTGGTTCTTTTGTGTTTACTTCTTCAATTCCAAAGTTTTGGATTGATTATAAAATCTTCCCAATTAAAAATCAATGATATTAATAAGTATAAATTCTTATACTACTTTTATTTTGAATACGAATATGTTCGATCGGTATATTAATGAAATTGTGTGATAAGATTACCGGAGGTTATTGGAAATTAGAAGTATATACGTAATCGAATGTTTCATTACTTTTTTTTCTCTTGAATCGTACATATATATATATATATATCTGATTACATGAGATGCTAACTAATTAAAAAGCGATTAATTAGAGTACATCAACATCCGATAATGTTCTTGAAAAGTATCGTTAGAACGGCCAATGTAGCATTCTATCTATTTAAATACTCGCATTCCAACTTTTGATTAATTTCCAAGTAAAATGTTTTCACGAAATCCCATCTACAAAATAAAATATATGTTTTTGCTTCAATTCCGACAACTTGAAACATCTGTTTGCCGTTTATTTCGAAAGTTACGTAAGTCCGATTAGGAAAGTTGCCTTGAAATACATCATTAATTTGTATTTCCGTATCATCGCGATTCCGAATGTTTTAAAAGCAGGCTTTAACCAAGATGTCAAAATAAATAGGTCAAATATAATGACCCACTTAAATGAAATTTGCACGCGCGAAAATTTACATTTTAATGAGTAATTCTAATTTTCCATCTGTTTTATCACGTATAAGAACTCTGGATTGTATTAATGTGAAAATTTATAATTTTAACTGACATTTATTATTGATGATTTCATCTGCGTGTCAAACAATTTCCAAATTAAAGTGTACATTCATCACTTTATCCGTAGAACGTCTCGCAATTATTTTCACTTCCATTTCAATACAATTATAGAAAACTAAGAAGTTTAATTTATTATGTGACAAACAATTACGTATCGATTCTAATTTACTTTAATATTAATGTTATAAATTAAAATAAAATTTGCATTTATAATTTGTGTTGAAATTTGTCGAAATATATTGCATTTTACAAAATTAAATTTTAAAAAATTTAGTATTGCATCTGCTCTACGCAAATATTACAGAAATATTTTTCTGTCTGTATGAATTTATTTTGTTTGTATTTTTTTATATTTTTGTTAAATAAATTTCAAATAATCAGTATTTAAACGTACTTTTCTTATATATTTTATAATAATCTGGAGAATTAAAAGAATTCACCGAGAATTAAGAATATGCAAAGTGATTGTGTAATTAACAAAGTAATGTCTTACATTATATCATTATATTATCTCTTTGACTTCGCATTTTAAGCTGTATGCAACAACTAACCAATTGTTTCAGAAAAAGCTTATCGTATTTACAGCTCTTTTTAGTACAACAATATGCACTACAGGACTTTGCAAAACTATTTGTTTATGAACTATTATTGCTCATATCTATTACACGCGACATCGACACTGTGCGCATTACCGGACCTCCAGCTGTTATCGCGGGCCGAATGGAGTTTGCGGCATTGCCACGATAATTGCAAGTTTTCGCGCGTTCGCCATCGCGCGACCGCGTCATAAAGTAACGCTGGCGCCAGATCATCCATATCGCGGTTCCAGAATGCGTAACGTGAATTAACCGATATTCATAATTCAAGCTTTTATCGTCACCGCGTCGAATCCCCCATTGTGAAGATATAATTTCGCGATGAGCTGCGGGAGGAAACGGCGGCGAGGTGACGGGGGGGCGGTGGATGCGAAAAGGGGGGTTGGTTGAATGCTGCGGCATTGCCGTGTGACGGCTCCCGCGGAAACTATAGCTTATACGGTATAGTTTCCATCGCGGTATCTCACCTCTGCGCTTTCATTATCAGCCGCCATAGATCACGGCGTGAGCTCCCGTGACGTCACATCCGTCCATCCCTCATCGCAAAACACCGTTGTTGTACCCGCAGCAACACACAACGAGAGAGAGGAGTATTCCTCCTCCCCTTTCGCAAGCCCCCCGCTCGTAACCACCTCGACCCCTCTCGTCTCGGGTTCCGACCGCTAACCCGCGATGTGCCCTTGTCTCTGTCATTCTCGGTACGGTTTCGATCGCTCGAGCACCGACAAACCGCCGAATTAAATCCGGTGACATCCTTCACTATCACGAAGTGTGTCTGACGTCGTGTGTAATTCACCGTGTGTGCATATGACGAGAGACGTGATGCCGCGCGTGGCTTTCCCGTCGTACCGCGTTACGCACGCGACCTGCACACCGGGGTTAATGCCATCGTCGAGATGGAGTCGTTGTGGAATTGTTGTCACGTATCCACGTTCTCCATATTCTCATCGGAGAACGCGCGGCTAGAATTCGATGCGGATAGAGAATTTTTCCAGATGTGCTATAACGTGAAGCTCTACGATTTCATTCAATATGATCGCTATTGCGCAATGCGATTGCTATGATTTTATTAAGATAATCAGTTTCCCGGAAACACTCAGTATACCTCGGAGCACAAGCAATATTATTATGTGATTTGTGTGTGCAAAAACGAAAAAAAATTATGAAGTAATTATCTCTTATTTTTTATAGTAAAATACTAGAGATGTGCGAATTATTCGAATTCGAATCGAATCGAATCGAATCTGACGATATTCGATTCGATTCGAATCCGAATCGACGTAGTTCGAATTCGAAAGATTCGACAATATCGAATCACTGCGATTCGAATTTGAATCGGAGAATTGCGTAAAAAGATTTGAAACCCGTTGAATCCTATCGTGCGTTCAGCGCCTTTGCGAGGCGGCCAAAAGGCTGGTCGTTAGGAGACTTCATTAATTTTTATTCACCTCTTCAGATGCTTCGAATGCCTACGTCACATTTCTGGCTTGCATACAGGATCCCTACGTTTTGATTCGATTCGAATTCGAAATGTGGGTGATTCGATTCGATTCGATTCGACGATATTTTTGTCAATTCGATTCGATTCGGATTCGAGATTTTTTTGCAAATTCGATTCGATTCGATTCGAGTTAAAAAAATCTTGATTCGCACATCTCTATAAAATACTAATACGTACTCCCTTAGACCGTAGCAATAACCAGCTAGAAATGATTAGTCGAATCGACATCGATTCGACATCGATGCGTCGATGAATGGTCGATGTCAAATACTGGTTAATATTTTTGTCATTTTCGACCTCATCATAATTGTTTTTATGTTAATTAAGCAAATATAAAATATTAATTGCGAATATAGAGAAGATTTCTATTATCTTTCGATCAATTCTATATCAAATTGAGACAAAGTTAGAGAAAGCGCGGTGCATACATATACAAGGTCCGCCAACGAAAAGTTTCCATAAATTAATAATTTTCATAAACGACTTATTTCAGAAATGATACACATCAAAGAGCAATCCAATGGAATCAATTCTGCTAAAGATACTGAGTTATTGGGTGATTCCTACCACAGCATTCTAAACGATCTGGCTATTGGATCTCAGGGGGGAATGCCACGTTCCCTTATCTGTGTAAATTGTCCTTAGTTTGACTCTAACTCTTAAACTGTTCAGATCGCTTTCTTTTCACCATATCGATGTCTAGTCGCATTTTTGACCACTTATGTAAGTGTTTCTGTGTTATTGTTAAAAATTATTATGATTAGTTACTTTTTGTATAATTATTTATTTTTTTGTGTTTTTATTTACACAGTTACCACTAAGTAAGTTTGGTCGGATTTACATTTTATTTAATAAGAATTGGAAACTTTATGGATTATGTGACTGGACTTCTTACGATGTCTCTCTTACTTTATTATTTGACACAATTTTTTTACTCATTGTTTTTATATATAACCAAATCTTGACTGTCATTGCGATTTTTATTTTCTCTATTGCGATATTTTTGCGTTTCTCTTCATTTTCTGTGAGTTTCATGTGTGTTCTCAATTACAATTTTACTTTATTTTAACTGTTCTTATTTTACGATATGACTAAGTAATTATTTATACGTTCTGAAGAAGACTAGGTTAAGTCGAAACGTTAACGTTTATCTTGCCTTTTAATAAATGTATTTATTTTAATTTAATATCTGTTGTTGTTTGCTCGAATTTTGGCCTATTAACTTTCTCATAGCTTTTGCTTTTATCGTGCGGTATAATATTTTTAATTTATTTTAAAAGTTTCCATCCCGTTAATTCTGTAATCAATTGATTTTTGTCAAAAACACCGTTACACGTCAATATTGTTTTCAAGGGAGCTGTATGATTATGATAAATGTAACTATATTACTTCATCCCCTTATAATTGGGGTAGCTAGCCCCCCCAAAAAATCTTAAACAGCAATAGGGGTCAAATAATTATCACTTTAAAAGTAATTCTGATTCTCTTCACAGCGGTGTCTATTTGAGTGAATATTTTTCGTAAAATCGCATTTGGAAATTTTGGGTACAAAAATCCCAAAATTAGTTCGTTTGCTACGAATATTTTGAGGTACATTTTACAGTGTTATCCGACAACACTTATAACACTTATAACACAAATAGACACCGCTGTGAAGAGAATCAGAATTACCTTTGAAATGATAATTATTTGACCCCTATTGCTATTTCAGATTTTTTGGGAGGTAGCTACCCCAATTAAAGGGATGAAGTAATATGGTTACATTTATCATAATTATACAGCCCCCTTGAAAACAATATTGATGTGTATCGGCATTTTTGACAAAAAATTAGTTACAGAATTAACGGAGTGGAAACTTTTCGTTGGCGGACCCTGTACAGTATGTATATTTGATGTAGAATTAACCGAAAGACAATAGAAATCTTATAGACATATTTGCAATTGCTCAATTAACATAAAAATAAGTATAACAAGATAAAAAATGACAAAAATATCAACCAAGATTTGACATCAATCATTCATCGACGAATCGACATCGATTCGACTAATCATTTCTCGTTGGATATAGCAGTGTGCAAAATAGATATATATGAAAATAATATTAAAAATGAAAAATTTTGAATTTTAATAAAATTATTTTAATAAATTATGAATGAGATAATAATTGTTTCGCCAATCTAACATTAATATGTACCTATGTATAATTATTAAGTGATAATTTTTTACACGTCTCGAAAATCTATTATATATATTTTGAACCGGAAGTTACCTTATTATTCCATGTGAAATATCGTCATCCAAGCACAATGAATTGAGCCGTAAAATCGCAAGGCAGGTGTCCGCTATTATCCGATGACATGGGATCTGTGCATGACATCCCGCAATTTGAAAATGACGTTATGCCACCCCATTCGTTGAGTATGTCATGTACACACGTAACATAAACATACATATGGCCTCACTTCTATTTAATTAAAAAAATACATGAATTGAATATTTTCATCGAACGAGCGTGATACAGCTTCATTTTTCAGAAATATCTGCATTCTTGCTTTTCCTGCAACCGGAAAATTGGTATTTATTTATATGATTCTTTACATATATTGGCCCATGCTTATCATTTTCTGCTGAAATTTTATCGAACATTCCCTTTTTTTATTACAAAAAATATTACAATATAAGAAAATATAAATTTTACATTGCTAATTAAAATATTATGAAGCTATTTGAAATTTAATAAATGTATAATGCGTTTGTCATTTTTGTTTTTTATTTAAAAGTTAAATCAATAAAACTTCTAAAATTAATTTAATTAAATAACGAAATAAGAATGCCTTAAGAGCCAGCACTGGAAATATTTGTGCAAATACAATGATTTTATTGATTGTATTTGTACAAATATTTAATATTCGTTATTTAATTTTTTTATTTAACAATTGAGTAAAATAGTAGAATTGAAAATAGTAGAATTATTTCTGCTTAACAATTTTTTATTCGAATATTTTATTATTAGAATATGACATTTATGAAATATTTAAAAATTTGTGTAGTTATTTATTTTAAATTTATTCAATTTTAAATAAAAATGATATGACAGAAGCTGAATTTACGTCATATATCTTATATCTGACTGACGCAAGGTCTTCATCGTTACTGCCACGGCGCGATGGCAAGAACAATATGCGAAAGAGGCGAGATCTCGAGTGTAAACAGCTTAAGAACTGTGATTCATCGGTTTAACCCAATTACGCAACGCCTCGCCTTATCTTGAGAGACGCAGGCCGGTTCTCAAGCAAATTTCATAAATTTTAATCGTCTGTCTCCGTCGAATCTCGCGGGCACTATTTTCCTGGAAAATAAAAGATTTTTGGTAAGTCTTATCGGTTACTTCAATACATCTGCTCACATTAAGAGAAAATTTGGAATTTTTTATTCCTTAATTTTGCGTGGCTATTGTAACTTAATTGAAAACATGGAAAACGTTAACACAATTGGTGTGTGTGTGATATTTCGGATTTTTTACTTTTTAGATTACGCATTTTTAAATAACTTTTTGAATATAATATTAATTATATTTATTATATTACTAGCTTTTTTGTCCGCGCTTAGCGCGGGCTAATATCCTTTGTATTTAAGTTCAGCTTTTTAGCCCGCACTTCGCCCGGTGATTTTTTTGTCCGTGGACGGTGTTTTTTCCATGAATAGTAACATTTATCCGGAAAAAATGAACCTTTTTCTGAAAACTTTATATGGGGGCCCCTTGATCCCGGGCTCCGACCCCTTCCAAAAACCGTCTACGGTCTAACATAAGTTAGAGTATCATGAGAAAGTATACCAAATTTGGTGATTCTACATTGAAAACTGTAGATTTGCATAGCGGATAAACATACATACATTTTTATATATATAGATAGATTATTATATTTATTTACTAATTATATTAATTATATTTATTTTTAATTACTTTGGTTACTTTATATATATATATATATATATATATCTTTCAATCAATTAATTTATTTTTTGTACGAATAAAAGTTAGGCTATAGAATTTGAGAAATAGTATTCCTTATTAAGAATTAATCGAAAGGACACCGCACTTTTTCCACGTATATAGGTCCCGACTGATTTTCTTCAAATTCTGTATACAATTTAGACGTATCATTAGGTAGATCAACCACATAAAATATTTTTCAAAAAAATCACTATTTCGAGCTGTTGAAGCGACATACCTGATAATGATGCAGAGTCCGTATTATACGATATTTTGAGATTTGCATTGGAAATCATTCTAAAAAAAGAAAGAGATGTAACGATAGGTATCTAGAATTATATATATATTCTCGATTTTGGAAGGTTTCTCGATACTCTATTTGACCAAAAACTCATATTCGAGAAGTACTGCAGTATAAAGTTCTATATAAAAAGCTTAAGGAATAAAGGAAAATAGAAAATCACGAAAAAATAACAAAAATAAAATATTTAAAGAAATAAACAAAATCAGTCATCATTATCAGGTATATTGTTTCAACAGCTCCAAAAAGTTATTTTTTTGAAAAATATTTCATGTGGTTGATCTACCTAATGATATGTTTCATTGTATACGGATTTTGAAGAAAATCAGTTGGGACCTATTTTACGTGGAAAAAGCGGGCTCCTTTAATATTCAAGAACTGGACAATCATTCAAAAAAACTTTAAAATTACAAATATTTAAATGTCTTGCAAATAACATAAGTATACTCATACTTGACTATGTATATTGAGAACGAAAGGGTTAATAAAAAAGAAACGTTGTTTATATCGTCGTTATAGCATGTTCTTTATATTTTTGTGATAAAAATTTAGTACAAAACTGTCAATTAGCACGAAACAAGTGCCAATTACCCGTGCCAAACTGTACAAAGCGGATTTAGCATTAAATCCTTCGACGTGTCTATTCTGACTTGTGCTTAAGCTATCAGGTGGATAACTTTGTCGGTTAAAACATCCGCCTCTAGTACGTGTATGTCGCAAATTACGGAAAAAAATGTTTAGGGGTAATTCCTGCCGAAACTGTACAATTAGCGACGATGTAATTTTTATCCTCTTGTTAAACGACACGGTTAGGATGAAAATCTCCAATTAAAAACTTATTGTACTAAATTTTGCGTGAACCGAATAGCTGTAAATTGGTATTAAATGTAAGGATAATTGGAGTACATCCCGTACAGTAAAATTATTTACAAGAAGAATTTGTAGTGAATTTAATAATTTATTTGTATTTACATGTCGTATATAATTAGTCACAACCCAAAATATAGATTTATAATTATTTTAAAAATATGTAAAAACGCAAGTTAAAAAAAGTTACCAATTTGATAGTCAAATAGGCAAACCTGTTAAATGAAAATTAGTGCTCTTTATAGAGCATATCGAGCTAAAAAGTTAATCGATGTCGCTGTATTTAATAATTGAATAGACATTTTCTACTTTATGCAATAAATTATCTTCTTTTTTACTGATCCGATAATTCAGCGCCGAAATTTTCCTGACCGCCGAAAAAGGGTTTTAATGCGGATAACACAAATTAATTAACGTTTAATTAAAGTTTCATTTTGTATTCTTCTGTGCCGACTTATGCGATTAAAGAATCCATCGTGTTACGAAGTATCAATAAAACAGGCGCTTTAATGTGGTAAATTTATCTCGAATTGTATTTCGCTTCGGATGCCTGTATAGTCATAAACAAACGAATTATTGAGCTTGCTACTTCGTATTTCCACCCTGTTGACGTAATTTATAACGTGAGTTAGAGTTTGGTGTTAATCAACTGCCTTTGATGCACCTGTTGACCTAAATGGCTCAAGTATTTATTCGATCAACCAAATGGAAATTCCCTTTGCACACTCGCCTTTTACTGCATACTTCAGACTTACTGCATTTCTAAATACCCGAGTGTTTTCAGTACCGCAAAATAGTCATGACAGAAAATTGTATTACCAAATTAAAACTAAAAACACAAAATTGTATTACTAAAACCTAACATTGACGAAAAAATTGAGGTAATATGAATTATTAATTAATTAAATCTCACAATCGCTAATACAACGTATTGTGCTTTGCTCAGTAAGATTTAAATTATGCTCGTACGTCGTATGGCTATGTCATTATCGCATGATATATTTTCCACGCTTGAATTCCGTGATGATTCCATAATATAGCAAATAGCTACTGGTTGGCCTGTAATTTTCAACGATTTATTGTCCTGAATCGCGTCCTTTCAGCGGCATTCACGCCTCTTGAATTTATAAAGACTGCTATTTATCTCCGGGCACATCGTTTGTCAATAATAATTGTCTAATTGTTGGTTACGGCTCATCGATTATCAAAGTGATTAACCGATTTTACTGGTGCGTGGGGCGAGAGAAAGAGCGGCTAGGAGGTTATTTGTCAGGAGGTTTCCGGCTCCAAATTAACCGGCACTCCCGGATAAACGAATTCATCCGTTTAACGAACAAACACGTCGGTTTTCCGTGTACATTCAAACGCGCAAATTCTTTTTGCCACGCTTGGCCGCAATCCAAATAGCTCAAGCACCGCGAGCGGAGAATCAATAAAGTGCAAAGTGTTCATCGGATTCATTAAAAGCGTGTGTACACATAAAAGAGAGTACGATTTGGGAAAAGAGAAACATGACATGCCTTGATAAAAATGTAATGTGGATATAGAGCAATTATAGAGCGATAAAAATAGGCATTAATTCATTTTTTATCGCATCTCGCTATGAACGAAATATAGGAACAAATTGCCAATCGTTGAATTATTTTTCAATTAGTTAGTAGCTAAATTAAATATCAAAAAATATATTATTTTCGTTATCATGTGATTTTTAATCTACTATGGATTACTCTAAAAAACAGAAAAGAAACTGTTCTCAGTTATAGAGACTATTTGAATTACTCTACAAACACACGAATATTTGGAAACGATATTGCGTCTGACAATATGTATCGAATAGAAAAGCGTTTTAATATTTTACAATTGAATGCATGAGCCAGTAATATTAATATCTCTACAAATATTTTTCTTTAGAAATTGAGAGAAAGTAGTCTTGATTGTGATTTAAACGTAGAATTGTCAGTTATATTTGATGAAACTCCGTTGACATATCGTTCTATTGTTTCGTTGGATGGAAAAAGGAATCTGAAACTCGAAAGAGAATCAAAAAAGAAAAAATGCATACTGGATACGCTTATCATGCTCGCGCTGACAAATCCTTTGCGACATTCGTTTGATCTATCTGTCAATCGGAAATAAGATAAAAAATGTCGAGCGCTTCGCAAATGCATACCCGCTTAAAAAGCAAAAAACTCAATTCTTATGTATGAATGTATGTACGTTGTTTACATTGTTAGATAAAAGAAAATAACGGTGAACTATTACTCACAGGAAACTGTTTCTGACATTCGCTCGTGTATTTCGGATGGGTTTTAACTACTTATATATTAATTGCATAACTAATCCTTCATGATGCTATTAAAATTAAAAATTAATTGTGTTATTAATTATAAATTAATTATAAATAATTATATTAATATATAATAATTATTAATATATAATAATTATTAATATATATTATTATTAATATGTAATGTATACGTAGTAATATATACGTATGTAATATATACGTTGTAAATATTGAATCATGTCATTATGGTTACATTCGGAATATTTTATGCGCATATCTTTTTTCTTCGTACTATTAAAAAATTAAAAAAAATCATAACCCCATTTTACGTTAGAAATATTAGTATATTGTAGAACGGCGATTGGTTTTATGAACAAATTATAACCAAAGTGATGTTATAATTACAAAAACTATATCTGTAAAATATTTACAGATCTAATAACTGAACTCTTAAGGTAGTCATTATTTATAGGTTTATATAATCATAGAAATAATGTTACGAAAACTTTTATTACACCAAAAAAACTCAATAATAGTATTCTCTAAAATTTCAACAATCAATATAGTTTCTTATTTTCTTCATACATTTCCTTCATCCGCATCTTCTTTTTATACAGTATCAATAAAACTATGAGCAACGTACGTTCAACACATTTCACGGTGTAACTATCTGCAACAATTTTGTATATTTGTTTATCATCTCGTTTAACTCTGCAACGGCTGCAATTTTTGCAGACATGGAATGTGTAACGCGTCTGGCTGGTGCTGCATATTTTACATATATGTGCACGTATACGTATATATTTCGTGTTACGTAAGTGTCCCAGATCTCTCAAAATCCTTCTAACCATACATGTCTTCCAAGAAATCTTAAACCCAATTTCTGTATTGTAAAAATCTGACGAAATAAGACAACTCAATTTCTTGCTCATTGATAAATTTTGTCGACATTTATATAATCAAGACATTTCCACTTCTAATATTTGTCAAAAGATAATCCACAAGAAATTAATTGAGAAACGATAGTTTATCATCAATGTGCCTTTGAAGCATAATTTCTTAAAAATATCATATAATATAATTTAATTTAATGTAATCATTTGTAATGTTGAATAATTTTATAATCACAGTTATAAAATTTGTTAGAGAGCAAGTTATTAAAAGGTATATCGTGGCTTGCAGTAACATTGTCACCAATAATCTCATTCCCATTTCCGTTCACGCTCACGCTGTCGCAAAACGAAATAATATCGATATTCAACAGCACTGCGAGCCACAACGCATCGGCTTTCGCGAACCGCAGGATTTAAATATCTATTATACACTGCGGACCGCGAGCTGTTCGCCCTATCTGTCGCAGCGATCGGCATTTCCGCGTGGAGCCACCACCTTTTTTTCTCTCCCGTCCCAGCAGCACAGTTAATCGAAATTTATTTTTGTCCCATCAGTATTATTTTCTCCGACGCGAAGAGGTGATGTGTGTGTTTGTTCGCGGAAATATTATTATTTTTACCACCGCGATGCGATGGCGCGCGAAAAAATGGTTTCCGCCCGCGCGGATATTGTGGATATATGAGCAACTTATTTTGCGACCGATCTTCGGTGATGTGGAATAACGGGAGTGATGCATTGATGAACCGCGAAGAATGGAACGCTGAAATTGCTTGCAGAGCTTATTAATCTATTCAATCTCAAATTACTTTCCGCATTAAAAAATAAATCTTCTCATTATTCACCGTAATATAATAATATCG
The DNA here is from genome assembly GCA_003063815.1 of Aphaenogaster rudis. Lineage (NCBI taxonomy): Eukaryota > Metazoa > Arthropoda > Insecta > Hymenoptera > Formicidae > Aphaenogaster > Aphaenogaster rudis. Next base: position 481,440 of record NJRL01000009.1, on the reverse strand, counting down.
TATTTAATAATATTTAAATGAAGGCAAATATTATCTAAACAAATTTTAATCGAAATTCGAATTGAAAAATGAAATTTTAATCAGAAAAATTTTCCATTCTTTTAAAATTATTTGTCATTTGCATGAATCGGAAAATTACATCAATAAAAGAATGCGTAAATAAAATGGTTGAAATAAAATTATTTCTTTTTCTATTTTTATATTTCTTTCAGGTTTAATGACTCGCGTAATTAGTTTTATACGAATGTATTCTATTTCCCTACTGAAATGTACCTATCATAATTTACATATCAATGATTATATACATGTCCTTATATAACCTTTACTGCAAAAAATTGTGTGCGCAATGTATAGAAAATCCGCTGACACGAACTAAAAAATATTATATAAATGAAACTGTATATGAATACAAATTTCTCGACGAACAAATTCGTTAATATTGTCATACATTGCTTTAACGTGATCCATAACCGGCTTGCGATGACATACTGATATTGATGACCTACTTGTTTACAACAGCGATACACTACAGACATAATCATCGGATAATTACAGTATAGAATAATGGAGGCTGTATCTCTGTGTGTGCCTCTCGATGTGCATTTATTAACTATCAATTGAAATTAATATGCAATGATCGTGATAGATTACTCTACCATAAATCACAAATGTTAATGACGTTGACCAATATTATGTATACATGCTTATTATGCGTCAAGTATTAATGGAATGAATATAATTTTGTTCGAAAGCTATGTGACTTATCCATTTCTGCAAATCTTGTAACTTATTTGTACCGATGTCATGCAAGTACAATATATTATCAATAATACTGGGAATAATATTTAATATGATATTTAGTATTAATAAATATTAGTATTAATAAATTGTTTACTTATGATTTTGTAATAAACTTTTATTGATAAAGTCAATTCTCTCGATACGAATATTATTAAGCTCGGTTGACTAATATGTCAAGATTGCGGCATTTAGAACAATATGAGATCTTTTGTAACTTAGCCGAAATCTGAAATCTAGACTTATTTTAGAACTTATATATATAATTTTAGAAATATATTAATCTTAGTATCAAAGTATGAAAGTTATTGAAACAAAGTATTAACTTCTCTGATCGACGGATGAAAGCGATAGAAAATTAATACCGCCGATTGAAAGTAAAAGATAATCAAGATAGGGGAAAGCGGGGCATAATGGGACCACGGGGTATAATGGGATATGGTCGATATCTCTTTACAGAGATGCTGCCATGTAATGAAATGTATGGAAATTATTACTCTTAGATGTCCCTACCCACGTGCTGTTATCAGTTTCCATATTATTTTTAGCTGAAAAAATGCTGGAAATTATTTAATGCGTTCGTTATGCTCTCCGCGACTGAGTTACAGTTTCTTTGAGACATTTACATATGATAAGCAAAGATAAAATTCTATTTTTTATTACCGTAAGTATATTTACGTTATTAAATGATCTTTTCTTGTCAATTTAGTAAAGTGTTTGTGCGAATATCGATTATCTGTGATGATTTATATTACCTAAAATAAACTTATACATTTCAGGGCATAACGGGACAAATGTTTTATTTTTCCTTTTCATATGATATATCAGTACATATGTTATGTTGTGCAATAAATTGTACCAAAAATTATTACACCACATTTTGATTTTCATTTACCTATATTGTAATAATATTTATTTATATTTTAATGAGAAAAATGTAGGTATACTATAATAAAAAAAAGTGTAATAATTATTATTAATTGAAAGTATAATAATACATTTTTATATATATTGCGTATTGTAAAAAATCATTTCTAAGAAGTTTTGGACATTAATATTTGAGAAATAAACAAGTTTCATAAGGTATCCCATTATGCCCCGCATAAAATCCATACTAAGGTTAACTCACGTTTTCGAAAAACAATAATTTCGTTCTTTCAAACTATTCTTTTGTAGTAAAACTTGTATTTTCCTTATAGTGGAAATTTCACAGAATATTTAGTGCCAAATAAAGTTCATTTATTTATTTTTAATACGTTGTAAACTTGTATAAACCTTAGCGTTCCCGTTATGCCCCGGGTTCCCCTATATTGTATATTCTTTTTGTTTAAGATTATGATATAATAATTTATGAGAAATAATGTTTTAAAATTTATTTGATATATGCTTATTAACCCTTTGCGGACGGGGAGCATGTTTACATGCTCTCCGCTTATATTTCAGAAACTATTAGCCCGATTATTATGAAACTTGAAATACAGAAGTTTTTTGATGGCCCTCTTCAATTTTGAAATCAAAAATTTGAAATTCACAATGGCGGACCCAATGGCCGACGTTGAGATGGTCGAAAAATGATAATTATTCAATTTCCATGAAACTCATATTATAGGGGTTCCCGATATAGCGCTCTTTCCGATTCTAAAGTCTTTTTCTTTTTTCTCTTTCCGCTGACAATCGTGCAGGTTCTCTATCATTTATTATTCATATATAGGAACTGACTTTTTGAAGTAAAACTTCTTCAGGCGCGTTTCAGCAAAATTGGCGATAGAGTAAAACCGGCTGATGCGTCACGCGTCACGCAACGAAAAGAACGCCATCAAAAACCTTAGTAAACTGATTGTGAGTTTCACGCAGATCAAATGATTTTAAAAATTGTGATCTGCCATTTTGGATTACAAAATTTCGAAATTCTAAGGTCAGATTTGGATTCAACGATTCCAAAAACCCCTAAAAATACTAGGTCTTCCATAATTAATCCTTTAGCAAACTCCGTCTTCAAAGGATTAAAGAACAAAACTTTCCTGAGTATTAAACAATACGTTTAATTACGTATTATACTATAATAATGTATGTATATTTCTTTTTGTGATAAAGAAAAAGATTTGATATATAATAATTACTGTAAAATTTTGATATTAGATTAGATAAAAATCATATATTGCGTACTGGAAATTGAAACGATCTTAAAATATGACTTTCAAATTTATTTACTGAATTAATAAAAAACAAGCACATAGTAATAGAACTCTCTGTTTCGACAATAATCTTTAAAATATGAATTATAGAAAAATTATTAAAATACTGTATTTTGTGTGTGTGTGTGTGTGTGTGTCACATCATTTTGTATCTGTCCGTCTTATATTTCAAACTAATATCGCTCATTTCGATCGTTTTCGAAATGAATGCAGTCATATGAAATGAAGGTTTTCCCCGAAAGAAAACGATCGTGAATATAAGGATTAATCAAAGTCATTAATTGGAACATCAGTTTACCAACGTCCCTGGGCAAATTATTTCATCACGTATAAATGCAAGTGATGAATCGTGATCGGCGCAAAATCGTGCTCGACATACTCGGTAATCGCGCGAGGATTAACGCGATACGCGGCTTCCGCGCGGCATGTAAAATGAATAATTAATATATTCAAATGAAACGTACTTAAACTATACAGCGCCACTCATCCGCCGCCACCCTCTCGCCGTCCTAATACGTAATTCGCATCCACCATGTGAGCGAATATACGTACATCCCCGCACGCGCATTACCATCGATCGTGTAAACAGCGGTTTTCGCGACCGAATCTCCGGCAAAGGGAACGGATAAGGGAAATAACCTTTTCTGTGAGTCAAATGTGCCAAGCCAGACTATGGTAATACGAACTTTTTTTCCTCGCAAAGCGTTCGCTCGGAGTACACGATTTTTACCCGGGGGAAGCAAATGATTGCACCGCAAGATAGGCGAAGATGGAGTAAACGATACACTATGTAAGATAATGTTTCTTCTAAAAGCTACACCATGCAACTCATTTAAGTATTACCATATCTGTTTTTATGCATACATTTTTTCTCGAACTTTGAATTTTTCGTAATGAAAATGGCACAGTATTAACGGTTTTTGTACCGTAAATTATTGAAACTGACTTTACGAAAATTAAGTCCCAACAATATAAATAGATAAAAAAAATTTTATTATAATGTTACTCTTATATTATTATTAATTATATCATCGAAATTTTATTTTAAATCTCGTTTATTAAGACAGTGTAAAAAATTAAGGAAACTAAGAAGAGTTAAATCTTGCTTAGAGATAAAACTGATTGCAAAGTTAAAGAATTTATTCAAAACTGATGAAAATAGTAGATATGCTTTTGGATATTTTGGATAACATTATAACATTTGCATGATTCTACGAAAATGTAAGCAAATTGTGGTGCTCTTGTGTATTCTGACAATCCCTTTGCAATTTTTTCAGTGTAATTTACAAATGAAACAAGGCATGAGATTATATATACTTAGAATATTCCGGTAGTTCTTTTCATTTATGTTATTCATTTCATTTCTTTAATTTATGTTATGATATTTACTCAAGAAAAGTTAACTTTAAATTGGTCAAAGAATCTACTCATAAAAGAAAATGCGGCTACTGTGCTATACATATTTAATTGCATATGTTAATTGCATTTACATATATAATTATAATAATTATATTGTTAGTTTGTGCATAGCATAATTAAGTTATATTATTAAAACTATTTTGATTTACTCGATTTATCTTAAAAAGAATAATATACGTAATATTTTTATTAATATGATGTACGTAATACGTAATATTTTTTATTAAATGCGTAATTATTAGGCGATAGTTAATTGTGAATAAACAATATAAATTATATCTATTACTTGTTGGTTTATTCAATTCTGCTATCTCTGGAGTATTCTTACTGATAAAAAACGCACAAATCTACCTATTTTGTTACAGATTACTTCAATAACTTCTGGATTCTCAATCCGGATGCATTCGCAGGGCATGAGACGTCGCGATGGGCGTGGACTGGCCAGGTGCACAGATGCAGCTCGGTGCAATGATTGTATATTCTTCACCGAGTTTACGCATCAACATCTTGATCGGTGGCGAGCTGGTGTAAAAAGACATCGCGTGATTCGATCTTGTTTCGATAATACCGAACCGTTATACGATTTTTCGCGTCGCAATGTTAGTGGTGCAAGACGCACGTTTCCGTGCAAGTTCGTAATTTCGAGGAGCTTGAAAATTAAAAACTTGTAGTGACGATTCCGTCATGAGTTGAAACGGATGAAAATTAAGACAGGCACTCTCAAGGATCTCGAGAAGATGGCGGATAAAAGATTCTTCATTGAGACAAAAATTTATTAAAGTGGGCCATTAGTGTACAGATTATTAATTTACTTTCGTTGCGATAAGTCGAGAAAAACTCTTCGCGAAGACTTCGACGTCCTTTGCTCATCGCCGTCTGATGGTGAAGAATATCCGCGTGTCGATAAGACAAGACGGGTGCTGTGATGGTGAAGCCAATGGCAAGTTGCACGATATACACTCCTCTGAAACTTTATCTACGAGAAGAAAATGCTCTTCTTTGGAAGCAAATTTTTATTTCGCGAAAGCTGTGACGTTATATCAGTGAGGTGAATTTCTTTATGATATTCTAAAGGCGGATACATACAGCGTTATTAAAAAATGTAATAATAATAATTCATGATTTATTGTAAGTTCGATTATTACAAAGTACAATATTGAAATATCTTTAACAAATTGCGTATGATACATAAACTTTCTTAAATAATATGAATTTTTTAAATATTTTCACAATTAATACATATTATATATTTAATATATCAAAATTTATTAATTTGTGAACTTGAAATTATATAACTTACGATAATTAATTTGAAGTACTTTATACATTTAGTCTAGGTTGTAAAATACTTTCTTCTTTCGAGAAAATATTCACCAGAAGTTTTCACTATATACGTCAGCTAGTTTTTACTGTAAGTTATTTCAGAAAAGAAAAGGCTCGACAAGTAGGACAGTGCTGAGTATCAGCAAATATCGCAACAGGAAACTCGACACATTTTGCCATTGCAGAGAGAGATTTTATGGAGGGACGAATGTTCCACAAAGTATAACATAAAAAATAATTAATGTCAAAGAACAAACCATTTTTCACTGATCAAATTATTCGGTTCGCTTCAAACAATTATGTTATTATGTTACGTTTGCTTTTTAATTTTCGAGAACCATACGAGGAAGTTTAAACATGTTTTAACGGTCATGGAAATTCACACAGAACGTTAAAAACAGTAAATACAGAAATTTTTATATTAAATTTATTACTTACATATTACGTGCTTATAAAATTTTATAAAACTAAATTATATTTACAAAAACTGAAATATGTTTTCGTAATTATTATTTCAATCATAATATTTTTATAAATTGTAACATGGAATTCCTTTTTAAAACAAACCTCAAGAAATGTTAAGATAAGTTAAATTAAAATATTTCAATCTATCACATTTTCTTTAGAGGAAACTGAAAATTCAATTTTCATTTTAATAGAAGCTAAAAATTTTAAAAGAGTGAAAAAATGAATATGCAATAATGCTTTTATATTTCTGATAATAAATTTTCCATATTCACTTTTTTTATAGTAATATCTAATTTTTTCTTATTTATTATATATATTATTAATTTTTAAAGTTCAAATTCTAAAGTAAAATATTTTAAATAGTAAAATATTTTATTTCTAAGAAAATTAACATGACAAAGGATCAATTATCTAAGTAACTAATATTTTTTTAATTTTTTGTTTAATATGATTCGCGTGATTGCTTTTCAAGAAATAAAGAATTTTTTGCAATTCAAATATTGGAAGCAGACAGAAACGCGATTGTTGATTTACGCAGACTAATTATCATGCGTCAATCAATAATTGAGAATGCAATGCGTTCGAGGAAAGAAAGATATTTCTTTGCCATTCCTTTTGCCTTTCTTTCCTCTTCCCCTTCCCACCTTCTCTTTCTCTCTGTTATTCCATTTTGCAATTTCATTCTGCGAAACTCCCGGCTCAGAAGTGCTTTTATACTCAAAATACCACTGTGAATTATTTGTGTATACCATTCGCCACACCACATCGCGCCAGAGCAAAGCGAAAGAGAGTGGAAAAGAGCATGAAAGAGGAGCCGAACGAGTTACATGCGAAGAAATGCAAGCGAAACTAACGAACAGTCTGCATGACCCGACCGAATAAACTTATTGTTAGTAGAACAACTTGTTATAACTTCCAGGTAATAAGTGGAATCCGAAGGACGACCCCGAAGAAATATTTGGACTAATGCAATTGTACAGGGTGTCCTGAAGGTACATAATAATATACGAGATTGAATCCCTGCAATTGATGTAGCTGGGCTGATCTGTAAAAAATTATGGCAAAGAAGGAAAATTATTTGATCGATTAAAAGTGTTAAAATATTTGTTTATAATTTTGACATATTTAGTATTGAGATGTTATTAAATAATCGTGTTAACTTTATCGCTTTAAACCTGTTCAAAAAGACAAACTAATTATATTTTTAATGTATCAATAAAATTTATAGCGCTTATTATGATACATAGTTGTTATTGCGCTATGTTATAAACAGAGCGATACTCCTCTATTAATTTGACAATACACGTGACAACGATATGCCTGTTTTATTATGCGCCGTGATTAGTCTTGAAACCTAATTGTCACGGTAATACATTAACTTTAAAAAGAACCATCATGCAATCGATATTTGTAACGAATTAATAAAAATACAATTTCTGCATTTAATGTTAAGCCTAAATCTAAATTTTTAAAATAAGAAGTTAATTGCGAACAGATGCATTAAGTCCCTTTTTGCATTCATCTTTTAACAACTTAATTCAAGATCTCAAATTTATATCTTGAAACTTGTTGATAATTGAATTGTAATAATAAACAATATCGGAAAATTCTTCATGGAAAAAGAAGACATAAACAGAGAAACAAATATTTTGCTAGTCTTCTGCAAGCGTGCATACATCGCGTAACAAGTACATATTCGTATAGTACTTGCAGTATTCTGAAAAGAAAAGTATTTTCGCATGCAGCGCGTTCAGGACACCATGTACGGAATATGGAAGAGGATGGGTCCAATTTGGACATAGTCGAGGAAGATGCTTCTTCTTGTCGGGGAAGTACCGAGAAAGTCCTCCTTTCTTTTCTTCCTGTTAGTTACCTTACAGCAATGGCGTATTTCTCTACTATTCAAAGCAGACTATCCAATATTCGCGGTACGTATTGACGTAAGTGCCAACAAGGATTCGCTGCTTGTTTGCTAAGAGCAACCGAATGCTCGACCTAGTTAACGGAAAGTCATGCAATTTTCCGCACAAATAGACTGGCGTGTAGCCTCTTGTATATTCGCGGAATATTTAATTGCATTCAGAATCCATTCTTTTCTAAAGCGCTTTTCATTTAATAAGAACGGCAGCGTGTCCAAAGATGATGGAGATACAAGTAAATAATCGACTTGTTTTATGTAGCGATAATGCTGCCCGACGATGCAAAAATTAATCTATAATAATTATTTCTGAAAGTTGTTATTGAAATTACAATTCAAATAGATTAAGATCTATAATTTTTAGTTCCTAAAATCTTAACAAAGTCAATAAAAACACTTAACAAGTTCTTGAATTAACTGATTCTTAAGAAGATTGCAAAGTTTTTGTAATGCAATTATAAGATCTTTTTATCAATAGTAATTACACAAACAAAACTGGTTATTTTAATCGTTTAAAATTTTGTGTAATTTTGTAATTATTATAGATTATAAATATTAGAAACTTTAAAAAAAATTTTTTCTATAAGAAGAGCTAATTTTACACTATACGGAAAAACAGTCGAATATTTACAGTTTGCTTTCATGTTTCCCGATAAAGATGATAATGATATCATGAATGCCAAAAGACTGTAACTTCTATAGAAGTTTGTAAAAAATCAAGGAATGAAATAGTATTTGACATTCTCCAAATTGGACCATTCCGCTTCTGTGTGTATTACATACATTACTTACCGAAATTACATCGGATTACCAAGAAAATTGTGATGTATGGAAACGTATCAAACGAATCGCGGCGTATGTTAAGAGAAGTTTTATCTATATTCGTATAATATGTACATGTATATTATACATAGATCCATCGATCAATCACGATAAGATATATTTTTATATGTAAATATGGCGTTCCTTCTTGTTATCTTATTAATATTTTGCCGAGGCGTTGGGTAGACACTAACGAGACCGATCGAAGATTTACGAAGCGGCGAAAGTATAGCCATCTCGAGCCGCTGTAATTCGTAAATCTTTTCTGATACGTGAGAGATGGTTACGAGCAACGTGCAAGGAACGAAGATCCTCAATACAGATGTATCCCGCCAGTATTATTAGGCACGATCGGTACTTTATCTCATCCATTAACTTCAGAACTCGTTGGGCAATAGATTAATTAGACTTGTCTACCGAAAATAAATGTCGAAATATAACAACGTTTCAGATATAACTTTTCATCGATTGTAAGCTACCGGAGAGAAATTCTGTCGAACTTATTACTGCCACTAGATAATATCGTATCTCGACAGAACGTTAAGGTCTCACATCGTTAATTAAATTGCAGTTAAAATCCCACCATTATTATATTAAGTTTTATTATATAAATTGAACTTTACTGAAATCGAAATTCTTGAAGCAAAATTTATTCGATATGTGAAGAAGAGCTAAAGATATTAAAAATTATTGGTTATAAACTAGTAAAATTGAAACTGAAATATAAGTAATTCTCGATGAAGATTGCTCATGTTATATTTTAAAAGAGAATATATATATTACTTTGAAATTTATTATTTCAATAAAAGAAATAGTAGTTTACAGTTCAATAACTCAGCTCGCAAAATATTATAAAATTATAACGTTTTATAATGTTTTAGAACATATAATTTAAAATGTTTATAATAAAAATGTTGAAGTTTAATATTTCATTTCTTTTAGTTCTTTGGGAATAATATTTATTCCTTTAATATAATAAAACTGCAAATGGATTGTAAGTGGATTCTTTTGCTTTATCGAGCACAATATTGTTCAAATTTTTGTTTTTTACACGGCCTGTAATTTGAATTGACTCACAAACGTTTGAGCGGATATACTATGTAAATAACTTCATTAATCGTAGGCAAGCCGCTAGTTGGATATAATGCCGATCTTGTCAGATTTCCTAAGATCTAATTACTCGATAGGATTACTTTATAGGGCATCGTTGTAAGGATTAATCGTTTCGTGACGAGGAATCCTGATACGAGTCACAGCCGATCCTCTCTTATCACCGGTAACGCTCTGAGCCCTATATCATCCTTATCAACCATCGTTTCACACACTGCCATAATATCAGCCGAATGTACCAATCGTGCCTAACACTGTCGTATGGCAGCCGTTTGTATAATATATATAAAATGAATTTCACATATGAATACACGCATGCGACGTCTATGTTACAAATGAAAAGGTCAAGGATGAGAGAAGTTTGTCTGGAAAGTTTTAATATGTCAAAAGGAATATTTATAGTTACAGTATGCGAATATCTCTAAAAGGTTCGCATTCTATGATAGATGAAAAAATAGAAATAATTCTTAATTTTTGGTGTTAACCTTTCGTGGAATGAAAATTAATTGGCTGAAAAATATTTTATGTTTTGAAAAGAAATATCTGTTGTACTATTAGGCAAGGACGGTCGCAGACGCTTAAAAAAGATTACCATTAGAAAATTACAGTATTTATAGTGGATAGTGAAAGGACAAAACGTCCATCAAATTAAGCTAAAAACATTGCATTATAACTTTCACAATATCACAATATTTAATGCAACACATAACAGATATAACAGATATAAATTGTAATTGTAAATTGTATTAAGTGCATCTGGATACATCGTATTACTTGAACAAACTGGAATCAATTGTAACAAGAATTTGAACTATTTGTCAAAAAAACTTAATTTTAAATTTAAAAAACTTTACAGGATATTTTTCATTAGAAAGTCAGATTAAATATTCCTATCATCAGTAAGGAATGCTTTAATTTAAAAAGTTTGAAACTGGGGGATTTTATTCACATTTACAGTACCATGACGATGAGTTTGCTTTGTACTTAAATCGATCACACATCATACTGCAATATCCGCTTAACACATAACTCCAAAGATGAAAGAAAAATGGCTAAGAGAGGAAAAAAGACAAAACTCGTGAGCCAATTTGGATCAAGGAAATTTCAGCTATTTCGCAGTTCGTCGGTTTACGGTGAAACGAATTTCGTGATCAATGGCCGATCTCGTCCTTTATCTCTTTTATCTTCTTCGGTTTGTTCATTTCTCTGCGCAAATTGCAATGAAAAAAGTTCATCAGACTAGCGTACGAAGTTTAAACAATATTAATATATATTTCGAAATTTGGAACAATCGCATTTGCAGCTTAAATCGAAATATGTATCTTCTGTTGTTAAAATTATGCCAGAATTGCTTTCAAAAATTTATTCTATTTATTTTGCATTAGTTTTGTCAATGTGATTAAATTTGGATAATATAACTAATGTAATTTTATTCTAAGTTGTCAATTAATTATTCGCGAGTGATTATGAAAATTGATTTACCTTTTGACCGGCAGCTAGAAACTAATTGGATAATTAATTAATCAAATAGTTATCAATGACAAATTATACAAGTTATATATTATCTCTAAAATATAATAATATATTGCATTACATTAATATTGAATATATGAAAAATATTAATTTTTATTAATATTAAGTTCCAATTTTTTATTTTAGAGAAATTTCATGTTCTCGAATTTTGTGATAAGCTGCGTTTCGAACTGTGCAATATTTAGTGGTGATGGAAACTACTCTACGGAATGCTCTATCTGGGAATGGCAGCTGTCACTACGACATAAATATATGTGTCAGCTATGCAGTTCGCAAAAGTCATTACAAAAAAAAGAAGAGAAAGAGAAATGGTGGATGGCATAAAAGACCTTTATAGAAATTGCTGTAGGAAACTTTCAAAGCTATGCAGACAGCTCAATCGCGAAAAATTCTGAGCTGAGTTTGCACAGCTCTCGAGAGCGGACTATGCGTGCGCGCGCACAGTCGCGTTCGTATAAATCCTGCAGTTCCGGTGGCTACATGCCCGGTTTTTACCCCGCATGCTCTACTTCTGTGGCATATAAAAAAATCTGACCGGCTGACGAAGTTTGGACGGCGCGGTTCGACGATCGTCAAGCTTGCGCCAATGCATTGGGCTAGCCGATTCGGGTCACTTTTTGACCAACTGCAATTGCACATTCTTCCCGTGGTTTCGTACCCGACCTGCGCCAATCGCATTTCTCGAATGCCTTTCGTGAGGCAAATTTTAGTCGTAGAATCAAGTTTTCGTCAGCGCAGACTCGAAACACTAAATTGAAGAGCGGATTGAAATGTATCACATTTATTTGAAACGTGTAAAGCGGTGTGGAAGACACGCAAGAGGCGAAAAAAATGTAGCTAACTTTTTAAAAGAATAAGAGAAAATTTGAAAGAAACAAATTTTTGCAAGGCAGTTTATTAACATTAGATATAAATTTTATAATTAATCTTAAAGGATATTAAAATTTTTATTCAGCTTATAAGTAAAAAGTAGAATTTTTAAAGTTGTTAAGTTAAGTAATATTAAAATTAAATGAAAAGTATGTCGATCTGTATTAAAACTGTTAATGTTATCCTTATATTACTATTCTTTAATTATATTACTATTCTTAATATGTATTGCTATTCTTAATATGATCTTTGATATTCTAATTTTCAAAATAATAATATATAAGAATCGCGAATTACAACTTCCTATTATTTAAAATCACTCAGGCAAGTAAGCTCCAAGCTTAATAACTCCTTAATCCGTTTTCATAAAACAAATGTCGATAGACCGAATGCTAGTGAATTTGCAAAATACATTTGTGCTCAGTCTGATTTCGTTTGTCGCGCGACGACACTAAAATTTTAAGTCCTCAGTTATGTTGGCGCAGAAGTCGACATCGCGGCCGAGTTTTCGTATATACTTACGAGCGTCATATGGGGCCGCTATTGCGAACGGAAGCATCGGGCGTATCAACAGGAGCTGTACTATATCCGGAGCGCGCGATCCTCATAAACAGGATGTTCCATGTAATAATGGAGACCATGTTCGCGTCCCGGAAACTTTACGACAGAATTAAAACAGGATTGCGATGACGATTCGTCGTCAAGTCCGCGAGATTCCTTCTCGTATCTTTTGTGACGCACATCTTCGCGTTTTTACAACACGATCATTCTGCTAAATGCTCTAAAACTTGTTTCTAATTAGAGCTGTGTGACGTATATATGTACAGAGTGAGGCAATAACTATTACCACGTCAAATATCTTCGAAACTATAAGAATAAGAGAAAAATTTATCTAACAGAAATTACATAGTACAGAAGCGATCGTCTTATATACATATAGTAACGCTTTTTTTCTAGATAGAGTAGCTTCGAAGATCTGAAGGCCACCTTTGTTTTTTTAAATAGAATCATATGATTTTCTTTACATAATATAATTTTTCTAGTTATTTGGTATATAAAAGTATTAAAGTAAAGTTATCAAAAAATCAATAGTTTCCGAGGTATTTTATTCTGGCATATTTTGACATAAAATATAAAATATCTCGTAAACTTTTACTTTTTGATAACCATATCTTAATACTTTTATGCACAGAGAGAATAATCTGAAATAAATCAATTGATGTAAAAAAACAGTTGCTTTTAAAAAAAATTATGCAAATTGCAATATGCAATTACATACTTTTTTTGAAAAATAATTATGTGTTTTTCTTACATCAATTGATTTATCTCTCAATATTCTGTACATAAAAATATTAAGATATTATTTATCAAACGAACAGTTTACAAGATATTTTATATTAAAATACGAGAATAAAATATAAACTATCTCGTAAACTATTTACTTTTTAATAATTTTACCCTAATATTTTTATGTGCCAAATAACTAGAAGAGTTATATTATATAAACTTTCTTATGAAGAAAATTTTATGATTTTATTTAAAAAACTAAAGGTGACCTTTAGATCTTTGAAGCTATTCTACTTGGAAAAAAGTGTTAACACCATAAGATAATCGCTTCTATATTATGTAATTTCTGTTAGATTTTTCTCTTACTCTCATAGTTTCGAAGATATTCAAAGTGGTAATAGATATTGCCTCACTCTGTATAATTGGATAAATTAGGTTCAAATTTTCATAATTTTATTTTAATTTTCCAGTATATAGAGATTATATTAGGCATCATCAAATCGCAGAGTATATTTGAGAGTAATTATTCTTTTACATAAATAAAAACTTTAAGAATATAATGATGTAAAGATGGTGAAACAATATTGCAATATTGTTTATATGTGAATATTTTCTTTTTTTTATTTGTTTTTAAAACATTGACATACAAGAAATACTGCGAATGTTATAAAATTATAACTACTAAAGTTTAACAAAATTATTATTACTTAAATTTGGAGTAGAAACGGAAAGTGTTCGTTGTACTTTTTAGAATTAAATAATAGGAGGTAGTATTTTGAATATTACTGTTCTGTTATTTATGTAAATAATATTTTATCACTTGTTATTGATCAAACTGTTACTGTATGGAATTATTTGTGTTGAAACTGAAGACAAATTATTAATTATATCAATATGCATTGAAATTACAAATTATATTTAACTTCGATACAGTCAACTGTTTACACATTGAAACAGAAATATGATCAGATAATATGAAATATACGACAAAAATAATTTGTGACCAATGTTTGTTTTTAATTGCGTTTGGGCGTGTAAATAGTATACATCGTGAAGCGATACAGACCTGGCATGTTGCTCGAACCAGTTGTGTAAAGAAATGATATATGATAAACTAGCCGTAAGTTGTATAGCTGTTTATATATAAAGCCATACTTCGATACATTAAGACTTGACTAATACGATAAGGTCCCCTCGCACTTACATCACTGCTGTAAATTATGAGTCGAGAATTAATCGCGCTCAAACGGGGCGCACTCACTTCAAAGCTGTATATGTAAAGCAATTGTGAGTTATTAAATAAACAGTTTGGAAGCACAAACATGCGCGTTTAAGAAACAATATCCCGATGCCAAACAGCTGACAAGATATTAAGTTTAATTAAATAGACAGCTCAATGATTTACTTGGATTAAAGTTTGTATTACTATTATCAATTACTGTACAAAATATAATTGTTTTCTTCAAGAAAGTTCTAAAAACTATTTCTTATGGTTTTAAAAAAGAGATATTTAATTATTTTTTCATGAATCTCACCCAAATTATATTTTGTACGTTTATAAATTAAAACACAGAACGAATTTTATAAGACAAAATAGAAAATTTCAGAAAATTTAGATTAGAAATAAATGTAGCAAATAAAATAATTAGTTACTTTCTTTGAAAAAAGTGCTTTATTAAAGATATTCGCCGTTGTTATATGCTTTTAGGATTAATGTGCACGTGAAACAGAATTTAGGTGCACGACGCAGTATGAAATTCTGCGCAAAATTCAATACGCTCGAAGGAACGTATGCATGAAATATCTACGATTACGTAAATGCACGCTGGTTTTTGAAGAGGATGCATATTTTACTGTGGCATATATATATAACTAGAGTAAGTACGTACATTTAATCTTTTTTCTCTCGAGTGCTTTCAAATTCGCGCGTTTCTCGACATTATGATCCACGAAGTTATTTTGAAATTTTATTATTTGTATTTCTGTATCAAATTGTAGAAGTGTAGAACAATTATTTGTGCATTTCTTTCTGCTTTATTTACGAAGTAATTAAAGAAGAGATTAAAATAAAATGTAAGGTGGAAAAATATTTTATGAAATTCACACAATACAGGTGATTATTATTAAAAACAATGATTAATATTTAATTGTTGTTTTAGCAATTTTGTAAAATATTTTATTCAGTAGATAATATATTTGTTATTAAGTTTTCTGTTGTTCCTAAAGTTTAAGAAAAAGAAAATGCAAGATTTTCTTTTAATAATAGATAATCCATACAATTTGTTATTTTGTTATATTTATATAAAATTATTTGCTACCATGTAGAGTGCTAGTCATCGTACTTATAATCGATTATTTCTAAATTAACTTTGTCACATATCGCGACATTAATGAAAAAGCGACTTCTGATTCATGATCTATCTATCAAAATTATTAAAATTAAAATATCTTTTACTCACAAAAAGATAATTTATTTCTTTCTTTATTCATTTAAGATATTATACAACAAAATATTTTTTAAATATTATTACAATATTTAAAAATAAAGAATTAAGAATACAAATCATATTAGGCTATGAGTTAAGTGTTTTAAAGCAGCGTCATAAAGCTATAAAACAACATTAATGAAAGTATTTCATAAAATGTGTGTTTCTATCGTAAAACGCTCTGTAACTACATAAGATATTCTATATAAGATACTCTTTCAATGTAACATACCCTATCTTCGTAAAGTACATACATAAAGTCGGTCCTTTTAAGGACGATGCTGCTTAATACAGCCGACAGTGGATTACGCACGAAAGCGCATTGCACTATGACGTCAAGTGCACTGGAGGACAATGCAAACTGTTGACGGGAGAGGATGAGAGATGATAAATATTCACCGGTTAAATACTTGTCGATTAATCAAACGCAGAAGAATGCAGATACGTTCAGCATCGCTTTGACGCGCGGCTGCCGCAATTGTCTCGCTCCTCTAATTGCTAGCGTCACTCGTTTCGCAAAAATGCACGACCAAAATTGAAATTCACAGGTGAATGCCGTAATTTATCACAAATCAAATACTTCTATTATTTACGAACGGATCGCTTTTCTAACTTATATTCTGAAACTTCGAACTCTGTATTTTCATAACTTTCAATAAGACTTTTATTTGCTAATTGTAATAATGACACAAAATATTGTTAAATATTTTAAATTATTGTTAAATAGCAAGATAACTTGAATAGCGTTAAATAGTGAAATAACAGATTTTAATTTTATTTTTTTTTTTTGGTGAGCTTTTTACATACGACTCATAAGCAAGTAAACGCTTTAATTTGCTTAATTAAATGCAGAAAAATGCACAAATAAATTTTACTTTGAATAAATTTCTCATTTTATATGAACGTATATGTAGCTCCTGAAAAATAGCATTCGTGCAGTGCAGCGCGGCATTGTTAAACTTTTTGTACGGAACTTCGAAACACGCAAATACGGGGTCACCAGACATCCAGACATACGATCGGCAGACAAATGTTGGTCCGTAAAATATTTAGTAAGCCATCGTAAATTGCGCAAAAAGATTTCTCTCTCACGCCGGCAAATGCTAGTTTCTTCGGAGTTTCGTTGGAGTTTATGCTTAGCGGAGTGGTGCAGCTATTTGCAAGCCGTGTATACCGAAAGTAAAACGGCTTTTAAATTCAAATATTAAACTTTCGATCGAGATACAAAGCACCTTAAAAGACGGCGGTGTTACAATAATACGATATTAAATCCTCATCTTTTCTGCATCATTTTATCGAACAAAGATCTTTGAACATGCTTTGCCATTAATCTTTATTCTTTTAACACTTTTTGCACCTTAAATATTCATAATGATAATATGACAAGCAAAATAGTTATTAATAACGCATAACAGTTTTTTATTAACATTAATATTAAAAGGATCTGAAAAATCTTAATTGTTAATAAATGAAATATTTTTTGAATAAAACAAATATTATATTTGCATTAAAATTGTTATCAATCTGATTAGCCAATTCAATCGATGAGATTAATATATAAATAATAATATAATAATTTGATATCGTCAAGTGAATTACTTTTAGTGGAATTCATTGGTATTAAAGGGTAAAGCATTCAATTCGCGAATACAATCAGAGAAAATTGCATTGGTACACATTATGTTTTGTATTTCATGGTGGAATTATCAAAATTGATAACATGATTTACGCTAATTATTTTGTTGGATACTTGAGACATAGCATCATACGCTTTGGTTATATGCATTTGGCGTCGTGTATATATACACTTACACACACACATACGCAGACACATACACACACACACACACGCGCACACACACACACACACACACACACACACACACACACACACACACACACACACACACATATATATATATAAAATAATATTTTATATATATATATATGTGTGTGTGTGTGTGTGTGTGTGTGTGTGTGTGTGTGTGTGTGTGTGTGTGTGTGTGTATACGCATATATGTATATATATTTCATCAGTTTTGATATTTTTGATATTTTCTAGAATAAATTTTACATTCTTAGTTTTATATTTTCCATTTTACAATAAAATTATGAACAAACGATTAAGCGATTTATTTTGCAAAGCATAGTTTATCTATCAACAACAAATTTTAAAACGCTTATTTTTATTGTTAACATTAAAGGTTGTGACAAGATAATGTGCAGTAAAATTTCTATTTAAAAAAAGATAAAAATCGATTACAAATTGTTTGTGGAAGTTTAAATAATTTACAGATAAAGAGAGTGGTTGCAATTCTGGATTATTCTGTGTACAGATGTTTGTAGTGGATTGAAAATGTGGCTTTGGTCGCGAGCCGCTCGTTTATGGTAATCGCGCGTTATTGATTCGGATTTAATTACATATGCAAAATACACCCAAGCATTTTATTCGCTTGTAAATCGCGTGTTTCATTCACTATGCATTGCGATATAGTAATAACTTACATATGAATCTCGAATGCATTCTGAAGTCTTATTTTTCGGCTTATTTTTAGCAGTTTCTTTCTCCTGATTCTTTGATTTTTTAAATATTCAATTTTGCAATTAATCTTTCAATTAAAATTCTGTTAAAATAAAATTTGCTTAAAAAATTAAATAAAGAATAAAATTTTATTATCTATTAGTTCTGCTACAAAACTTGCGAAAAGGGACTTATTTCTGTTATACATATATGTATAAGCGAGTCTACCATTGGCAGTGTATCAATTTTATAGTGGTAATACAGAAATTTATGCATTCAAAAGTAAAAACGCAAGTAAAGTACCATAACAGAGCGCAAGAAAGGACGCATCGGTAGCAGAACGCGAGCGGTAGTCGAATGCAAAAGAATCCCGACCGCATTTTAGACGAAAAATAAAGAGCAACGGTTGTGGGACGTGGGATCGCGTAACGGCATTATATCGAGTTCATTTGAATTCCGGATGCGTCGAATATAAAAAAAGCCAAAATTAAATCTGGCGCGTTCGATGCACCACGTCGCCCACATCTCCGCTGTATTATTCCGCAATTCCGTTCCCGTTGGACTACCTCTCTTTCTCTCTGTCTCTTTCTCATTCTTTCGACCCTTCACCCCTCATGGACGAGAGTGGTGGATTTATGGCGGCCGCGTAAGAGCGAAATAAAAGCGAACCTCTCTGCCGCCATATATTCGGTCAGTCATGGTCCTCATTCTAACGTTTACCGCGCACACTTTGACCTGGAACAACCTGCAATTTTTTTAATCGGCTGTAAAAGCCGTCTTGTTGAAAAGAACAACTTAAGAGATTCTTACTTCAATCATTATGATTCTCCATTTTTCGGAAGTTTAAAACATGTTTTTTAAAGTTACTAATAACGATTTACAAGTTTATAATATGTTTATAAATGCAGTTTTAATAAAATTTAATTTTTGTATTCTTTCCAGAGTTTAACAAATTAGTTTCAAATTGTTAAAATATTTTGAATTCAATGCACTTTTGCTCTATTGTTTTATTACATATTTATCTCATCTAGGACTAAACTAGGATACTATCTATACCGTATATACTTTTAGTCTTAAAAACAATCGTTGCGTATTATATAGTTGGGATATCTTTCTGTTCGGATCATGTCTTGTGGTCAACAGCAGTGTATAATTTTCAGTTCAAATACCTATATTCACTCATTATTTTCTATCTATAGTCCAGCTCAACTATAGTCCCAACTATCTATAGTTCAACTCAGAAATTATTACAACAATTACTAAATAATTATCTCATAAACTCTTTAAATTAAAGTATAATTGTGATGAAATAAAATAAAGCAAACAACACATATAGCCTACTCCTACATAATGACTAATGACTTTTTATTCATATTTCATCGAAAAATATAATAACGCTTGGTAATACTCTTTAAATATGACAATATTATAATTACTTTTATATTACTACAAATGAAAAACTACAAACAATGTTGTTATTTTATTATTAGTTAGATAAAGAAAATTTAATGTGATAAAGTTAATTTTTAATATTTAATTTTCTTCAAGCTTATTTATATATTCTTTATTATAACTTCCATTACTTTAGTTTTATCAAGTTCAAGATGTCTTTAAAGTTTGTCCTCCGCATAACTCTTGTTCAAACATTTATCTTAATATAATTAAAACATATTTACATTGTTGGTTTGTTAACATACAAATGTAATTAAAAATCGATGGCCAGTATGACCCTGGAGTACGATTGTGCATGCGATAAGTTAAATTTAAAGAAATAAATCTTTATAATGTAATGATAATATCTAATCTAAAACTGGTTTCGATCTCCACTAAGATGCTCTTTAGTTGATAGCCTATGATAGGTTGAGCAACTGTTAGAATCGTTACTTTTATTTAACTATCATTGTTGCTAATGGTCCCCTTCTTTTGTTTATACAATGATCCCCTTTTTTGTTATACAATTTATACAACTCTTTGAATGACGTGAATATTTATCTTCATGAATGTGATTTGAATAATGCAATTGGGTGTTACTTGTAAAAGATAGCCGGCTTACGCTATTATTTCTTCATGGATTTGTTTCTTATTTTATACAAATCTCGATCGAAGTCGTACATTGGTATCCAGGACGTAAAATGGCGTGAGTCTACTTTAACACGCATCGTTAAAACGTGCGAGCCATACGAGAGACGTTAACGTCAAATCGAGGAATCGACTTCAACGAGGGTGTGAAAACTTTATGTGAAAACGAAACGGAATCACGAGCGAGTCTCGCGATCCTTCGCGCCGTGATTTGAAGTCGTTTCCGTACGAGATAAAGTACCGATCGATATGTCCTGGTCGTAGAAGGATTTACGTCCGCAAGGCATCCATAAAATCGACACCCTCACAAGGAAACTTCTAATCGGAGTATTTAAGATCGAATGCTCGCCATTATTCTGTGTGTCGTTATTCCACATTCATTCACGCTCACAAAAATGGAATTTTTGTGGAAAAATAAACCGCTAATTACATTTTATGTTAGAAATCGCATTCTGAGCGTAATTGAATTTCCGCGAAAGATTAAATTCTCGAGAAAAATTAATTATTAACATAGGTCGTCGGCTTTCGTTAGACGCTTTAATTATAAAATAATCCTCCATGATTTTACGTCGTAGTGGACGTACTGGACACTTTATTGAAGCGGTGAAGAGTTTAATGAAAATTTAATGGAAAGTTTAGATACAAAGATTATATAATACTGAAAATATTTTATACTTAAAAAGAATTTTAAGTAGTTTTATCAAATTTACATTCGGGGGATGTTTCTTCAATAAATGTATACATTTATTGCCGACACAATAATATATACTGTGATACGATAATACATGAGTATGTATATCGTATAATACTTGAATTTGAACTTTAAATTAAAATGCTATTATTGTTGTTGCTTTAATTATTATCTGACATAATTATTATATAAAAGCTTATATGAAAGTTTATAGAGAAATAAAAACGAAGTATGTACCGTGCAGATTCGAGTCGTCGCGTCGCAGCAAAATATGCTATGAAATTCAATGGGAGATACAATATGGAAATATATATTCAGCATCTTTGTTATCGGTGAAAAGATGCAAAAAAATATCGTTTTTATTGTTTATGCATGTCTGTGAAGCGCCGTGTTTATCAAATGCAAAACGCTTTCACGTGGAATCGACTGTGCATGTGCAAATAAGTTATATACTGCAGTTATCATATTACTTCACCGAAGAGCTTTTGTTTTTCTATATTTGTTTTCACGAATAATTTGTATTCAAATAAACAATGTCGGAGATCGCGGTATAACTATTTCGATTCCCGTGGGAGGAAATTTCTCCATTTTGCTATCTTTTTTGTATAATCCAACAAAAAATAATGTAAAAGAGAGACACTCTTATGATAGTTTTTCACAACAGTAACAAAATTAATCTGTATATAATATATAATTTAATATTATGTGGCATTAAAATATATATTATTTCAAAAAAGGAAATTGCTAGTTAGCTATCTCATACATTTTAATACTACATTCTCGCATAATTTTCACTGTTATACGGTATACGCACATACTTCTCTACCTTGTTAGAGAGCTCATTGCATTGCGGACGAGCGACGAAAGTGTCTTGGTCGACAGAATGCAAGTGCGACAGTTGATGGCTTCATTAATACGGTAACATCTGCATGAAAGGTGTCTGTCGGAAATCTTCGCAAAACTTCGTAACTCAGTTAAGAGGAGAAATACCCTTCACTTCTATATACTACAATACAGATATTTTGTTCCTCTAATAGACGATTCCTTAATTCTTCATATTTATTTAATGAGATACGAAGGGAATATTAGATAGGAATATTAGAATTAATGAAAATTTATTTTACAATAACACAACTAATAATTGTTATTTTTACGTAAACAAAATTAAATAACAATTTTACTTATTTTAAGAGCATCTTTATATTTTGGAAATATTTATACGAAATGTGCTATTTATCTTATACAGGTATAATATGGAGCAACATTATATCCGTCATATAATCTTTTTATTTAGTTAGTAACGTATATTAACAATTAAATTTTAATATAGTTAAATACTTAATTAACAATAATATTTACATTTATATGATTAGGTATATCAAAGTTTATATGAGACATTATATATTTCTATGTATATATAATTCCATTAAATATTCTATCATTCAAATAAGTTAATTTTATATACAAAATATACCATTAATGCTACAATATAGAGTTTTTGTTGCTCAATTGCGATTTGTGATCGGTTTCAAAGTATAGTCGCCCGGTCAGATAACGAATGATACTAATACTTAACACTCCGACGTCACGAAAGAGATTTGTCAACTTGCAATCGATACCTGTCGGTCGATCGTACATCGTGCGATTCCGTCGCAGCTGAATTAATTATACCATCGATCACTCTGTATTCTTTTCCCTAGCGAGCATGAAACGCTCGTACATCATATTGCGTCACCGCTATGAAAGAGAACAGGACCTGGGTCCGCGATGAAACATAGCGTGCGTATAGCGAACTGCGAGATTTCGTCTATTTTCTTTTCCTTTTTGCGGAATATGGCATAATATTGGATAATGGAGGTCCGGATTTGTTCCGTGACAACGAATGAGTTGACGACCAAAAGTCAAGATCACAGTGACCATTACATCCAATTTGCTTGGAGAAACGATTATTAAAAATTAAAGGAAAGATGTGAATTTTCAGTTTTTATTAGTATACATAATTTATCAGTTGCTGGAATCTAAGTAATAGCGTATAGTATAGATAGACATTTATGATTATAATAATAATTATTTCAAATAGTTTCTTATATTTAAAATATGATTCTTCAAAATATATAGTTAATCAGGGATTTGAACAATTACTTTAAACATTGGTGCCGAAAGAAAGAAGATTAAAGTTTAATTTTATAAAAATATATAAGTTTTTAAGGAAAATATAACATATTTTTTAACATTTACAAATTAATAATTGCAATCACTAGATACAATTAATTAAAAATTTTTTGCATAGTACCAATGATATACTTAACTGTATGCAAAAATAATATCAAAGTTTTTACAAATGCATATTTGTAAAAGCTTTGTGTAGGCAATATGATTAATATTACAATTTAGTAAGGAATATAAATAAGTATAAATTTTTGCATGTAAATGAGAGAATAACAACGACAAACTTAAAAGAGAATTGATGAATTTTATAAATTATATTATCTGCAATTTACGTAATTTTTCACACAATATGTCAAGTAATATTAAGTAATGAAGAGCAAGTTTAGTCTGTGGATAACAATTATACTACAAGCAACATTAGAAGATTGGTCTGGAAACTTCGTGAAGTTCCGAACATCCAAGTTCTCTAATAGCTGCTGAAGTATGGATGCGGTAAGTAATTAACGAGTCGCTAAAAATTACGATCGCAAATATAATCGGATGATTAATCATTACTTTTTCTAAAAACTGCTTGTTCTACGAGTGATTCATATGCCACATTTAATATCATGATCGAAATCGGAGGAGGAAAAGAGGATTGATGATAAATGTTTCGAAACGGCATTCCGAAAAATTGATGAAACGACGTTAAATTGCGCGACGTGATTCGGCCGCATGAATATGTCACGCGATTCGTGGATGCATTTTGGTATTCGCGATGCATGCTATTCGATCGGGGAATCACGACATCTCCTCGCGGGGATGCCTGAACAAAGAAGGTTAACGGACTCACGGTATAATTCAAAAATTTTTCAAGCACATTCGCGAAGGATGACATTGCCAGCCAGCGGAGAAAAAGATGGAATGGATAGGTCGTGCATAATTTGTAAATTCTACGAGATCGTTAAAGATCGTAAAAAGTTTTGCTATTCGCATTTCAGAAACAAGTAAATACTTTCAACGAAAAATAATGTAGCATTATTATCTATCCCTATGCTATTACAAAAGCAATCTTTTGCCGAACACCAATTTGTGATATATCTGGTAATTGTTTTTCTTATAAAATTACAAAATGTAAATATTACTTCATGTAATACGTGTTATGATAGAAAGATAAATACTTTGTGATAATTGTTAAGAATTACATAATAAAAATTTAAAAATTCTTGAATATTGAGCTATACATCACAATATTTTTATTACAAATTGATCATTACATTTGTGTTATACATATTCTGAGACTCCTTTATTTCAAGGTACAGTATAAATGTTCGACAATTCTATGTTCGAGTACTCTCCGAGAATTCGCCGACCATTATTTCTAAGTAGTTCGCTCGCAATGCTTTCGCCTTTGTAACTTTTCCAACTTACAATTTTTCAAGCGCTGCCGTTCTCTTTTTCACCAAACCAGGTTCCGAGAGGAAACCTTTGACGGCTCGATTTCGGAAATCGATTTCGACCGAGGCGAATACATGCGAAGTGTGCGAACGAGCTGTCTGAAAATAGTTGGCGATGAGTTAAACTCGTGAAGGAAAAAAGCGCAGCACAGGCTCGGAACTTCAACTCGGTTATGCGTGCCGAAGTTCTCTAGCGGGACAATTTTCAAAATTTATTCGTGGCAGACGGGCCATTTCATGCCCCAGAATTAATATATTCCGTTTATATAAGTGCTGGCTTGTCATTTTATTCGAGGAATCTGCTAGCAAATCTCGTATATTTAAAATACTTACGCATCAAAAAACATTTGTAATTCTCGATACGTTAATATTTCAATTAATTCAACGTATATATATATATGTATATTATCCAAACAAACTTGTATAATAACTAACGCTACGATGGAAGCTTATCAAAAAGCAAAAAATAATGAAACATTATATTACAAAGAACATCGATGATATTTTAGTAAGATATTTTAAGCTAAATATTACAAATATTAAAACCGCATAGTTAAATTTTTACAAAAAAAATTCGATTTTAAATAGATATAGAGAGAGTTTATATAATTAAAGAAAAAAAGGAAAATTTAAAGCGTTTTGCAAGATTTATACAAAGCATGTTGTATTATAGTTATGAAACTCTATTCGGTCGTTTGGTATCAAACGTTATATTTTGAAGTAGTATGAAATTGCATTGAATTTGCATTTGCCTTTTGTTCCCAGTTTCTACCGCATACTTACTCTTGCACAGTGAGCATGTGCTCGTCGGTGGATCGCCGCCGAATTGCCGCTATCAGATTAGAAAACGTGTCTGGAATCGAAAGATAAGACGTGTAAAGCTATTCTGTGGCTAGATCGAGGAAGCGAAATTTTCGATGAGGAGCAAATCCTGCAAAATTAGTACGTTTCTCTCACAAGGGCGTTGACATGTTCAGGGAGCATTTATGCCGTATAGCTCATGTCTTCCCTCCCCGTCTTTCTTATCCAGAATTACATACCACCATCACCTTGTTCTATCCTTATATAATCAGCACGTCTAATCCAATCCAAGTCTCTTCGTTGTCATCCAACGCAAATCTTGTCGATGCGTCGATGGTTGAACGAACATGATTGCGCACGACGACTTATCGTCGTTGAATTAGAGTGAGCGTGTCTCGAATTTGGAAACGGGGCATTGTAAACCCGGGAAGAGGAGTGAAACGAGATCGGCGGCAGACGTAATTTCAACTCGCGACAGATAGAGGGGAGGCGGGAACGATAGAATCGAAAAGCCATGTTCCATTCATGCAAGTACACTGAAAAAAAGGCTTGGTTATAATAACCAAGGCTTGGTGAAATAGCTTCAACTAAACGATTTTAGTGATTATGACGAAATAATTTGGTTAATGTTAACAAATTTGGTTAATGTTAACAAATATTTCGTCATAATCACTAAAATCGTTTAGTTGAAGCTATTTCACCAAGCCTTTTTTTCAGTGTACAATTTCCTCTTTTGCCTCCTCGCCGCGCTTCGTCGCGAATGAACGAAGGTATCCTTATTCTTTCTCGCTCAGCGCATTTCGCC
Organism: Aphaenogaster rudis; assembly: GCA_003063815.1. Classification (NCBI taxonomy): domain Eukaryota; kingdom Metazoa; phylum Arthropoda; class Insecta; order Hymenoptera; family Formicidae; genus Aphaenogaster; species Aphaenogaster rudis. The sequence goes on along the minus strand of NJRL01000009.1, from coordinate 454,709 downwards.
GCATCTCCTTTCCAGAACGAGCGTCTCGATCCACTAAAATATCATGTATGACGTCCAAACGGGAAAACGAAACGCGATCGAATGACAACGTAATTCCGCGATGCCGATGCGAAAGAGGCTGTGAAAATAGTTGAACGATCCGTGAAAAAATGCCGGCAAAACGTGGATCACAGAAGCGTTAATTCGTGTTAAATCGATGAGAGTTATTTGTAACTAGTCTTTTTTTTATTTGGTGTAGCGTTTGTATGATTTTTCGTAATATCACGTCTAAAAGAATGCTTGATTTATTAAGATATCATATAAATTTGATTTAATAATAAGTGTTTAAACTTGTAGTGAAAAACAATTCAGCAAAAAAAATTTTTTCGTAATTAATAATAATAGTTAATAAGGGAAATAAGAACGTTGATGATCGATTTTATAAAATAACGACCTCTTTTTCAAACTTTGTGTTATAGAGACGTAATTTTTCCCCACTTAGAAATATCCTTGCCCGTTTTTCTTTTTAACGAGCCCTCACAAACTTGCAATCTTCCTCGTACGGGTATCTCGCCATGTATTTTCATTTTTCAAAGTTCAACGCGTTACGCTCGCAAGTTTTTATGCGACATTAAGCATTTTCCTTTGAGATCTAAAAAATTATTTCTCTAGCTGAGAAAGCGATATAAGTCCACAGACTTAATTATCGTTAAAAGAAAAATGTAATTTTTATGATACGTGTCAATGCAGATATCATTCTATAAAAATCACAGTTATTGCAGTTTATTGCAAATATACTGCGGATATATAAATGACAAATATGAATAGTCTGAAAAAGTAACGCGACTACAAATTTTTTATATAAAGCTAAGAGATATTTTTTAAAATTATTTTTAGAACCTTTTAATTTAAAGAAAATTAAAGATTAGTTTTATTTATATGTATAATGATAAAACTATCTCTCTATTATAAATAACAATCGGCACATTTCAGTTATAGAGTGAAATAATTGCTAGACTTTTACTTCTAGAAATCTAACTATCTTGCGAAAAATTGAATCTTTTGGGTTATTGCATGTTTTAACTGCATCATCTATATGCAATAACATGTGGTTCGAATATGCGAAAATGTTTCCACGATAGGGAAAACGAAACGGATAGATTATATCCGTTTTGGAAATGTCATAATATAGTGCACAAAACGAGACACGTAACCGAAAAGACCGCTTGTCATATCCCTCACAAGATTTTCATATCCGAATGACTATTGTCCAGTTCGCATATCACGGGAGAAATAAAATTTAAATGCTTCCGCCTGGTACTCTCGGAATGAGATTTCAGAACCCGTCCGGATACGGTCGCCCATCATTTCGCCATGGACGAAGCTAATTCCCGTTGCCGAAACAAAAGGTGCCATCATATAACAGCAATTTCTCCATATTTGCTGCGTAAATGTAATTTTATACATCATGCCGACTGGTGGGTGATGTTGGTTCATAATTCTTTAAAGCACGTCGAGCGAGATTGCATTCTGATTTACTCAAGCAAATATGGGGAGTTATACATGCAACAGTAATAAATTATAACTAGCGATTCCGCGAAATGCATGAGTATTCCGGTAAATTAACTTCGATGAATTTTGTGGACTATAATAATTTTTTATCATTACTTTTATCATAATACGTAATTTCTGTGATAATTGCGATCTTTATTTAATATAGTAAATTCTATCATGTGAATAAAATTACATTTTATTATTCTCTATATAGATATGATTCTTTCAAAAATTGATATTGGTTATATTACATTTTTTTACTTTATTTATTAATTAATTAATTTATATTTTACTTATTTTTTTTTTATTACTTGATTTTATTTATCTGTACTTTATTTATTTATTTATATTTTTTAATTTACAAAGAAATTATATATTGCCATTATAATTTTTAATTAGTTTTTTGTAATGAATTTATCATATCAATATTTTATACTGTATTTCAGTATTAATTTCTGGATTCTGCAAATTTAAATCATACATGCACAAAGTGTAACAAAGTATCCCAACAGAACATTTTGACACATTTACATGACATCTTCATTATTAATCTTAGTTTCCTGATTATCTTTGCAAGTGTGGCATAAAGATTAATGGTGGTTTGATTAATTTTGTAATAAGCTTTTTCTCTTTTTTTGTACATACATACTATAATAAAAAGAGTGTAGGGGAAGGCGGGGCATAATGGGACCACGGGGTATAATGAGATATGGTCGATATCTCTTTACAGAGATGCTGCCATGTAATGAAATGTATGGAAATTATTACTTTTATAGATGTCCCTACCCGCGTGCCGTTATTAGTTTCCATATTATTTTTAGCTGAAAGGTG
>NJRL01000009.1:377569-396363 GCA_003063815.1 Aphaenogaster rudis | reverse complement strand
GTGTGTGCGTGTGTATGTAATATCCGCTACATATATTCTTATAAACCAAGCATCCCGATATTTTATCAAAGTACAAAAATAAAATCGAACTTCATCTCTTTGATATAAAGGATTAATTAATTGGTTTATATAAGAACAAAAAATAGTTGATTTTTATTATTTTAATGTAAAGAGATTTTGAACATCTTTACGTCGTTAATTTGTTTGTAACAGATATATTTTGGAAAATATTTTTACAGTAAAGATTTCCTGATAAATTTTAAAGTTAATTTTCTTTAGTGGAAATAATGGAAGAAATAAGAAATTAGCAAATAAATAGTATTTAGCACTAGCTTTCCTATAAATATGGATGTATTTACAAGATGCTGTCAAACTATATATATTAAAGTAATTAAATAATTAATGAATTAACAACTATATGATCTATTTGATAAATTAAGACTCATTTTCAGCAACGTACAGATGCTTAAGTCTTTTTATATGACAACTGTTTGTTTAATATTTTTTTAAAATTAGTAACAAATAATTCTTTGTAACTTTTAAAGATGTACAAATATACAATCATTATTAATATATGTGCAACATTTCTATAAAAAGTTGGTTAATCTTGCGATGCATCTGAAAGTATACGACAAAAATATCTCGACAAAAGAATAGAATCTTCCAGCACGTTTTTACTGAATGCGGGTTCTCCGTAAGTGCTGCTACAGCCTAAAGTACACACTACGCTGCAAATATGGCGAAGAGAAGGAAACGCGCGATTATATCGCGCCGCTAATGACTTTCACGAGCTTTTTATCACCGTGCACTATGCGCGAATGAAGCACAGGTGGCTTGTAATGGCACGGTAAGCGGGGAAAAAGTTCAAGGCATGAGGCAGCTACCGATTACTTTCATTGCGGCAATAGGTTTGATATGTGAACATGATATAGTTGAAATATATTGTACATAAAACTGTATATTTTAATTAATTCGGATAATTACTAGAATTTACATTAACACATAGAAAATAAGAAATTAATTTATTAAAAAATAAAATTGGAAGATTTACGTTTATGCTATAAATAATATTCGGGGTACATAAGAGTCTCCACTCTTTGTACTATACTTTTTAAATTAGTCTTTTCATGCAAATTTTCCAAAGAGTTTTTCATTTCTTACATTTTGTACAATTTTTTAATTTTTAATTTTTTTATTTGTAACTTAAATTGTTAAATATAAAAAATTTAATATATAGTTTGCTTAATAATATAAATATAAAATAAAGTTTTGTTGTCTGTTTTTACTTTTGAAAATTTATAGATATAACAATAATGCATTATTTTATAATAAATGTAATAATCTTGCTTGACGTATTTAAAATTAATTAACTATTAAACATTCATCACCAATGATAACTAACGGGATATAACTTCCCAATTATCTGTGTGGTAAATGCATTTAAAAGGTGGATATATATTTCGTGATACTTGGCACTATAGAATCGAACGTTAACGCTACTTTAGCATGATAAAGCATTACGAGAATAAATCTTCATTTCGCTCTATTAGCCCCTTTTCATATTCAGCACTCGTGGTAACAACTCGTTACGAGTCGAATATGACCCGTTTTCGCGAGACGAAGATATTTCCAGGCAATTCTCATGCAAGGCGTTTTCTAAATTATATGTTAGATTAGAATTTTACGTTAGATTATTATTTTGCCAGAGAGCTAAAAATTCTCAGCGCGACGTATTCTTTTTTTACGAAATAATAAAATTTATAGAATATATATCGATTATTTTTTATAAATATCCAGTGCAATTTTACAATCATCGAAACAACTGAAGAAATTTATTCCACATAGCCGCTCCTTTGATATATTTAAGGTCTCAAAGAATTAAATTAAATTCCCATGATTTAATTAAGGCTATTAATTATTTCCATAAAATGATTACGCAATTTCTTTTTTCAACTATTTTAAACAACTGAAGTTCTTTATATTCATTCAAACTTTTATCATTACCTTGATAAGCAAGCCACGCTGACAAAGTTAAGCGAAACATTCTAGGAACACTCTATGTAATTGTGCATTATCAAGTTTCTCAGAATCTAGGTTAAACAAAGCTATTTTTTGGTTAATTAAAAAAAGAGGGATTTCCTAAATTTTAATTTTGCATGAACGATAAATAAATTTTCCTTGATGGCAGATTTAATTTTGGCTCCGAAATGAAATTGTTCTCGAGAACATTGGATGTTAGAGATCACTGTTTTGTTTCCTCGATTTATTAAATGGTACGTAATGTCGTTTCTACTTGCCTTCCAGCCCACAAAAGGCATTATTGAATAAAAATAATCTTCCAAAAGTGGATCCATTACGATCGTTAGACCGCGTTCTATTCCGAGATCCATCACTTCGTGCGTTATATCAAAAGGCGGGTCTGTTTCGATATCCTCCATTCTGTTAACATATAATTACTATCATTATTTTTTTGAACGATTGATGCTTATATTTAATGTTATATTTTTAGCATTATAGATTTCTAAACTGAATAATACGTTCTTCTTTCATGATGTCTTAAGCTGACTTACGTTTGGCACTATATTCGGCGTTTATATATATATATATATATATATATTATCGGTTATTAAGAAAATTATAATCAAAATAAGTAAATTTTTTTCCGCGCTAATTAGACTTGTAATATTAATATATTAACATTAATTCCTCATTAAAATATGGAGTCATGTTTTACAAGTATCTCTTTATGCATTAACAGATTAGTAAAACCTAACTTGTATAAAGGGAGTGTCATGATCATTTTTTTTTAAACTAAAAGTTGTAAATGTCAAATTAATATAAAGGATGGTTCTTTCAATATTAAAACATAATAACACAGAATTATTGATTAAAAATTAATGGATATTTCTAAATGTACGTACTGAAATATGAATCGATACTAGAACTTGTGTTTCATTGATTTAAATAAGCTTTTCTTTGACTAAAAATTAATTTCTATTAAATATGTGTTAAGCAAAATTTACTCACATATTAATGATCAAAAGAATATTCATGAATTATTCTATATTTTTCAGGTCGCGGTACTTAATCTTTGTAATGCGTCGCGTGTACAAAGAGAATTAAAGCAAATGGCAGTATTTTCCTGCAATGTAATTGACAATCTGCGATCTAATCGACAAACATTGTGGACAATTTATTGGAAGCAATATAGTTCGTGTTGTGAATCAATTGTTATCAATCTGGCGCATCATTTTCAAGTATATAATTACAAACTATACATATTTGAAGCAGTTAATTATGAAATACTGTGCACAAGTGCTTTATTTCATAATACATCTGGCCAGTCAGGTCGAATCTATGTTATCCAATTATTGTTTTTTATCCATTTACTGGCAAAGAAAAGATTTTATTTCGTAACAATAATATATTTATTCTGTTTCTTTCGCCTCGTCGAACTATAATAATAAGTACAGCAATATAAAACAAACGATAGAACAAGTTTATATAATTATATACAATGATAGCCTTAGGGCAGTTATGCTTCGTTTGGCCACGCTAAAACATGCAACTGCGCTGCACGTGAGTAAACTAGTCGAATAAGCGGTTAAACTACTGCATGGTGTATGCTTCTCGGAAATACATTTTGAAAGCACGGGATACTCACTCAGGAATGTCATCGCTTTCACGATTGTAATTGTAAGTGCAACAGTATCCATTCTGCGTCCTGCGAAAATCAAAAATCGTCGAACAATTTCTATAGGTCCCATGTAGCTTACATTTCAACAGCATCATCGAACAGGACGGCGACAGCTGGAAAATGCAAATATGCGACACGTGTTGCCGTAAATTGCCGACAATTTCCTGAGCGATAATAATGACAGCCGACACGCGAAGTATCGTGCAAGTAATATTTTAATTGATCTTCGGAAGGAATCTCTTGTTTAATGCATCTACATCACGGAAAAATAAAATAATGCGGTTGTCCGCATAAATGATTTTTGTTTGCTAGAATCACCAGAGAACTGAAAGTTAGGGAGATAAATTTATGCAGGGAGTATTTGCAAAAAATCGGGGTAGTAGTAACGGGATCATGCTTTTCAAGAAATTTGCATTTAAAATTAGACAAGCTTGGATCCAAACTTTCATTATGGTACTATTTAACAATAAAATTTAAACAATTTTCAATTATCAGTTATCTAATTATTACATAATTAAAAGATAGTATTAAGAATAAGACCGATAAAGTTAAACTAATATAAGTATGAGAAAAATGCCATTTTTTCGGTCGCGGCGGTTCTTGGTGCCTAATAATATGGATCTCTCGTCAATCCGTGCGGGCGTCCTACCAATTCGACCATGCCTCGATGGTCGAATTGGTAGGACGCCCGCACGGATTGACGGGAGATCCAGGTTCGAATCCTGGTTGAGGTGTTATTTTTCGCAATAAGTTCTTTACAGTTTTTTCGGGGAATGGAGGGATGGGGGGATCTTATAGATGCTAGTAAACATCAAAAAATTATTAAATTGCTCGTCAATTTAATATGTGAATTATTCTGTCTCCATGTAAGAACCGTGCTTCAAGACCGACGAATATGCGGCGCGCAGTTCGGATGAGCAGGAATATTCACAAAAATAATTATTATTAGGCACCAAGAACCACCGCGACCGAAAAAATGGCATTTTTCTCATACTTATATAATTAAAAGAATTTTGTATGTACATATACAGAGTGTCCTATTTAAAACAGTACGAATAACTCATAAAGAAGTTGATGAACAAATGTTTCAAGTAAATCTTACTTTGTTTCGAGAGGGACATCTTATGATGGACACAGGTTTATATATATATATATATATACAATACCGTCCATAAGTTTCCAGACACCTCAAAATTTTGCAATAGATACATGAAACTTTAATAAATCCTATACCTTATGATTTCTTGAACCTCAAGTGTTCATTCAGTTTTTCGTTTCATCAAAACAATGTATCATAGGAGAAGTATGAATAAATATAGTTCAATCAAATTTTGGACTCTTATTTCGAAATTTTGAGGTGTCCGGGAACTTATGGACGGTATTGTATATATAAAAGAAAAATCTAATAAAAGTGTTCTTGTGTGTGTAAATAAAACTTTACTATCTATTATCTATATTATATTTAAAACATAGCATTGATTGAGATTTGCATACGTACAGTTTTCATTATGTCGGTAACATCGTAAGAGCCCTTGAAATAAGTTTCTAAAAGTTCATGTATTTCCACATTATAATTTACATCCATGTCGAAATCGGAACTGTAGAGATTGCCCAAATGCATGATCAATTCGAGAATTTCATCGACTGACTGGTCCGTGATGTTTGCGTTAAAACTAGTTTTAAGAAAAATGTTGTATATATTTCAAATAAAAGCATTGTATAATACATATCAATACATATTTCTCTTAAAGGTATTTTTAATATATTATATATATATATAAATATATATATATATATAATAATCTGAGTATGTCTGTTATATAAGTGCATAATTTGAATAACTTCAGTGCATTGTACAACTCCAGTGCGTTTATGTAGTCATTAATAAATAATCTTAAATAATAATTTTCATATAATAACTAATAGCACTATACATATTTATATGTATATGCGTTCGCTAATAAACATATAAATCAACACGAAAAAGCGCGAACAATTTTCAGGAAAACGCTAATTTAGTACATTGTTATAAAGCGTAATTGCAATTTAGCTTGTAACAATAAACTTTTTAATTATACAACAACTTAAGTAAAACTTTAGACGCATCTTTTGTTATCAAACATTCCCGTTCTTTTATTTTAAAAATAGATAAAATTTTGAAACTCTTATCGATTCCGGATCGATTTGTATTTTATTTAAATCATTTATATTTAATTATTTAATATCAAAATAAAAAATAAACAACTCAGAACACAAAATTAGTCCAAGCAGTTTAAAGTAATGTAAGAAATTTATTTATAAAGCTATGTATAAGATGACGTTGAAAATGGTACCAAAATATTAGACACTTCTATTAATAATGTATCTAGTGTTTAATCGAAATTTATAATCGATAACATGACTTTATGATATTAGAGCTCGGTAAAAATTATAATGGCATTAATCAATAGCACAAACAAGGAGTGGAAACTTTTGTTGAAGCTACCTATGAAACTTCGATTCCTGTTCCGAATCAACAATTCCGGAAACGTCTCTTCCATTAGCAGAGCCAAAAGTTCGCGAGCGGCTACGAACGAGTAGCATCGCGCGAAACGGCTGAATTTTAGGATATTAACACCCTATTAAACGAGCCGTAACCACCGATTCTACGCTCTCAGAACGCAATGCATCGATCCGTTCTCGTTGCGTTCGAAGGGAGTGCGCGATACCGAATTAATGATAATCAGCATGCTAGTTGACTCGGAACGTCGTAAAAAGCGAAGTAGGATCCAATGCGTTGATCGGTCGATTAAACTTCACGTATATATCGTACGTCAATTGTTGCGAGTTAACTCTATTCTCTGGCCAATGGAAATGGAACCACTATGATTATAGTAAACCCATCCTCAATCACGGGTTCGCATTTATAAACTACAAATGTGTATTATTTGTTGCGTCTATGGTTTCTATATTTGTTTAGAGTTTAGAATATATTCATTTAATTGCCTATTGTTGCAACGTTAGCCTTCTTTTGGATAATATAATTAATACTCGCTGTTGGTTAATTACCCTTAACTAGTACACTTAAAAAACAAAAAGTTTCTAAAGCATTTTTTAATGCCATTATTATAATTTTTTCAAAAAGCGTAAGAGGATTCGGAAAACCCAGCAGCAACAATTAGATAAGTTAATGATGATGCATAATATAATATTAGCATCGTCGACATTATCAAATATTTGCACTACCATTTATTATCAACATAATCTGAAGGTAAATCATGCGATCAAGAACCGGCGATCGGAATATTTGCGGATAGATATTTGCGATTCGCGCTGGTAAATGTGGTGACCGTTTTAACGCGCACGGAGAAAATTCGCGGAATAATATGCGTTAAACAGCCAGTGAAACTTCGAACCAAACTTCGAGAGATCCTGATCGATCGTGCGATTGGTGTAGTTTGCTACAAAACGGCGAAATCATATCCACATGCATCCAAAATGCTACAGTGGATCCGCGTGTGCATCAGCACCTCGCCATCATTCATGCACACGCGAGTGCAGTTTGTGTTTATTTAATACACAAATTTCACTCACATGTCGGTCGCCAGTTCCGTCGCGGATTGCCGACTTATCCTGTTAATGGAGCAGATGGCGATTGCTGAAAATTATCGAGGCGTATGCTTCCGATCAATGCGATAAAATAAAAAAAATTAGAAAAGAGAAAATCACGTTAAAAAAAAAAAATTAGAAAAGAGAAAATCACGTTAAAATATAAAAACTCTTTATTTTTATTGTGTGAACGAAGTGTTAGTATAATATTTTAAATTCTCATATTATACTGTAGTGCATCTACATATGTATTACAGCAAGAAATAAAACATTTCTTGTTTTTTAAAGAGTTACGTTTAAGTAATAGAAATGTAAAAAGAAAAGAAAATCTAAGAATTTATATTTTTGTTCTTAACTAATAATTTATTTAATTTTTTAAATATATTTAATTGGTTTATTTTTATTACGTTTCTTTGTATTTTACGTCTTTTGTGCGTGTGATTCTACTCTTAATTTAATTTTAATATAACAGAAAGTTTTTATATCAATATATTATACGCATATATAAATTTGAACATTTTTGTAATTGTTACGATTCCATCTTTCCTAAGAAACTGTTTATCTGTTAGAAGATAAATAATTCTAGTGTGACATACACCACAAAAATTTTATCAACTACAAAACAGGTATATAGAAATAAACTATTTGCACTACTATCGAAAATCAAATAAATCTTTATAAATAAATTGCATGCACACATGAAAATTCTAGGAAACAGTTTAATCTTTATACCTGGAAAGATGATTTCAGTCGTTCTCTGACTATCTGTTTCCATGGAAGTTACTAAAGGCGTTGTTACAAATTCTTGATAGGTAATATAAACCATAAACACCAGAGTAAATATAATAAAGAAATGTATTATAACCCACAAAATTCTGAAAGATATATTTAATTATATAAACAAGTGAAAAATAACTTTGCGATAATTGGTTAAAGTGGCAACAGGTTGCTTTATTCGCTCTCTCCTCTCTCTTATTTTATTTAATTTAAAAGTTCAATAAGTCCAGGCAGCAATATTTGAGAACTTGTAAAGAAAAAGAGACTTGTAAAAAAAAGTACAGATTTATGTGTTGTAAGCCAAGTGACATCGAGCAACAATTTGTTCTTGTACCAAAACGCGTTCATTACCGAATTCGCACGGCGCTATTAACGTCATGCGTAACATTACATTAAATCAACTGGCAACGCCGTATCGCGACGTGACTCTGGCGTTTTGTGGAATTACGTTTTTTCCATTTTCCTTTTTTGTCCTTTCGCGTTTGTTTCGCACCGCGAAGTAGAATCGTGATTTATGGATAACTTGATTTGTGCGGTGCGCTATGAATTCAAGAATCTCTACTCCGCAGCACCGTTAATCTCGCGAAAAATTAGAATACGCTCATTAAACTGTATAACTTTAATCATACATTCCGCTCATGTGCAAGCTGATATAATGTTTGAATTTGTAACGTCTCACGTGCACATAGTCTGCGCAAATCGCTTTTATCATTGCTTTAATAAAGACCCGATAATCGTATTATGCAAGCCGGCTTTCGAGCGCGAGTTTACACCGTTAAATAAGAGAATATCCAAATAAATCCTGCTCAAGTAAAATTCCACCGTACAAAAGTCTGTTGAGTACAAAACGTTAGTGTTGCGTATAATTCAGAACGTTCCGAAGGTACAAATAAAATAGATACGAAGTTATGCAATCTGATAGATACGCTTTTAAATAAAAAGCCACACAGAAAGTATGGTTTTGTTAAAATATCTAAAAAATTTACCAGATACAGATCTGGTAGAACGCTCAAAATAATTGCTAGAATATTAAAACGTTTTGCAGCATTATCATTATGTTTGAGTGTCCTCTTAGTTACTTTTGATGGTCTAACAAAATTATTTTTAGATCTGTATTTGACGAAATTTTTAGATATTTCAGCAAAACCGTTATTTCTGCGCAAGTACACTGCAAATTTAAACGTGTTATTTTTATACGCATAAACATCTAAAAATGACACATTTGACTGAAGCTCTTTTTACATGTTTCTTGCCGTTTCAGGTTACGTCATTTAACACGTTTAATCGTATTAAATTAAAAATTAATACGTTCAATCGTGTTAAATGACATGATTTAAAACGGCAAGAAATGTGTAAGAAGAGCTTCAGCTAAAATAACACGCTTCGATTTGCAGTGTATAGACGGAAGTAAGATAAAAGTATATAAAAACACACACATATAAACATAATTTTTTAAAAATGTTTTCAGATATAAATTATTATCTTTTTTCTAAAGTATGTTCTATATGCGACATTAATTTAGTGTCAACTAGTTTAAACTACCCGGCGTTGCCCGGGCTTCTTTTATCTACACTGCAAATTCAAGCGTGTTATTTTTACACTCATAAACATCTAAAAATAACACATTTGACTAAAGCTCTTTTTACATGTTTCTTGCCGTTTTATATCACGTCATTTAACACGTTAAATCGCATTAAATTAAAAATTAATACGTTCAATCGTGTTAAATGACATGATTTAAAACGGCAAAAAATGTGTAAAAAAAGTTTCAGCTAAAATAATACGCTTGGATTTGCAGTGTAGAACAACTGCATTTGTGTGTAAAATATAGATTGATAGAAAAAGATAGATAGATAGATAGATAGATAGATAGATAGATAGATAGATAGTGGAAATAGATAGATACGTAGAATAGAAGATGCACCGAACTTAAATTATCACAAAGTGTAAAGGGGATAAAATCAGGGGAAGGGGGTGGGATATCCAGATTTCCTGGTAGCATATATTTTGCGCAGGGATCTAGAGAGTAACTGTGCCAAAGTTGATTCATATCGGTCAAAATGTTTAAGAGTGTATAAAGAATATATAGACATTCTATTTTATATATATAAATGTGTCATTAATTAATGTAATAATATTCGAAATTAATTTATACAGTTTCCATTTAATTATTAAATCATGACACTATAACTTTACTGATTAAATTTATAAGCAATAATTTAAAAACATTTTGTATAATTCTTAAATATTATCTTCTTTTTCCCTTCATTTATTTGTCGTTTCACATATTAAAACGCCTAATATATAATAGAAGATTAAAACTGATCGTTAATTGAAGAAATAGCTGAAAAAGGCCAAATCTGTTTCGAGAAAAACGTATTTAAAATTTTTACTTTAATTTACAGAACACTTGAAGTAGAACATTAAATTATAACCGTTGATAAAATAGTAGTTGTTTGCAAGTATTTTGTAAATTAAAATAAAAACTTGCAATGTATATTTTGTACAGATAAATTATATAAAAATTAAGAAACTGCAGATTTTTTGTAATATTTAAAACTGTTTAATAACACAGGCCGACGTCAATTTTGATACTCAGATCTCAATAGTCGTTTCCGGAGGATTTTGGCGTGCTGAAACCGAATCCGTTGTCCGAATGGTTCTATCACGTCAGGTTTCAGAGATATCTGTATCTAAATGTGCCAAAAAGCCCATTTTTCGGCTTTTTTAGGTTGAAATAACTATAAAACAGTACGTGTTAGATCCATTTTCTCGACGGATTCAAATTTTGCAGGAAAAAATTTATAGAAACCATACGTTATACCTTGAACATTGATAAAAGAATATTACCTCCAGGACGCCTCAATCCGCGCGCGAGTTGCTGCCCCGCTACAGTTTACTGCGAGCCACTACGAATGACTCAAGGCATCCTAACCACTCTTAGCTGAACTTAGATATGAAGGATGAGAAATACTTATAAAGAAACGTATCAAATGTATGTGAAAAATTAGTAAATTTTTCAAAGAAATCTTTACTTTGCACAATTTAGAAATATTTCAAGAAGCCTCCGTAATGCTTGGAAAAGCTATTAACTTTGTTAAATGATGCCACTTCAGTCTGCCTTAGGGCAACGAATTCAAGATTTCAGGCTGAAGATGCCTCGAGTAATTCGTAGTGGTTTGCAGTTAACCGTAGCGGGTTAGCAACTCGCCCGCGGATTGAAGCGTCCTGGAGGTAGTATTCTTTTATCAATCTTCAAGATATAACGTATGGTTTCTATAGATTTTTTCCTGCAGAATTCGAATCCGTCGAGAAAATGGACCTAACATGTACCGTTTTATAGTTATTTCAACCTAAAAAAGCCGAAAAATAGCCTTTTTGGCACATTTAAGTACAGATATCTCCGAAACCTGACGTAATAGAGCCATTTGGGCAACGGATTCGGCTTTAGCACGCCAAAATCCTTCGGAAACAACTATTAAGATTTGAAAATAAAATAAAAGTCGAAATTTGTTGGTCTGTGTAATTAATGTAAATTTTTGAATTTTACTTATTTTTAGAAATTCTCACGTATGTCTGCGCACTTATTATATTATAAATAAATATAATTTTGATTGACGTTACCTTTCAAACCACGGTCTTTGAGAATCCGCAAGGTATTTCAAACTGTTTAAACTGGAATATTCACAATATAATTTTAAATATTTTGAGATAATCTTCAAGCGAGAGAATTTTGTTGGTGATTTCTCCAAATTTCTTGTCATCCATGCTTGCGTAACAAGGGTATTGTTTTTAGGTTCAACTTTGTTTTTATCAATCCACATTATATGTATATAATCCACTTTTTAAATTATATAACGTAGAAATTAGATACTCCCAGCCTACAATAAATAATTATATTATTTAAGATATTATGTATTATTTACATTATTATATACCTATAAGTTTAAAAATTAATCTTGAAATTGAACTAATTATAAGACTAGAAAAATTACAATAAAAAATTACTGAAAATATTTTACTTTGTTTTTATACAGATATATATACATATATAAAAAAGTGAAACATTGGATAATATCCTGAAGTTTCGCAAATGTTTCCCAAAATAACAGTATTTTAATTAATTTAGGTTTAGAAATAAAATTCATGATAAAAACATATTCTTATCTAGCCATATTTCTTGACGAGCCAATTCTATTAACGCACTTACCTTATCACATCAGTTAGCTTCTATCTCTAAAATAGCAACCGAGATGTACAACTAAAAAGGGATTCGATTATACGTTATGCAGTGTTGCGGTATTGTATTTAATATCCTTAGAATTTTCCTACGTCAAACAACTATCACCGATATAAATTTAAACACCAAAATAAAGATTTTGCAGGACTAAAACGATCGTTCTAAAATAAAATATAATCAATTAAGAGTTTAAATAATTATTAAAATCTCTTGGGTGATAGTGAATCAGTTTCTCGCTTTAACAATCGCAAACCGCGCGCGATCGTTTGGAACAGAAGAAACTGTTATATCTGTGTATGCAACACAAAATGAAAACTCCCGTAACGCAATTACACGGTGTTACGAGCAGCGCAGGTAATATCCCGAGCACTCGCGCGGCCATCTGGGATTACGACTGACGTCGTTTACATTGAGCGCCGTAAAACGCGAGTGCGACCGATTCATGCATGTGTTGGTCCGCGTTATGACAGAATAGATCCAGCAAGATCAGATCGTGTATCTGGCATCGTTCAATTACTATTCCGCTGCTTTGGTATCGCGCTTGCAATCGCTTGCTACCACAGGATATGAAATTGCGCCGTTTGTCGCTTCCCGAGCAATATCGTGAATAGTTTATAAATGTGCGGTATGTAGACACTGATATATCGTGTCCATTGTTTTCGTGATAGAAAGAAGTGGACATTTTTAAAAGACTATTTTTCATACAGAGATCTGAATTAATAACTTTTAGCAAATAACATTAACAGTTAATATTTCTGTTTTTTGCAATATATTGTTGCACTCGCGCGCACAAAAACACTGCAGGAATACTCGCGGAGCACACGAAACGCTCGTACGAAAAGAAAATAGTAACACAAATTAACACTTTACTGCCCGGGAGCCTATTCATCGACTTTTCGCTCCCAACAGTGGCGTAGCCAGGGGGGGATTAGGGGGATAAATCCCCCCCAATTTTGGAACCAAATATAAAAATATGAATAAATAAGATTCACTGGCTCGTTATGCAAAACAAATAAAGGAAAAAGCGGCCAAATACGAACAATTAATAAGATGGTGAAAATTATCATAATAAAGGATTTATTCAAAAAATCATTAAAAAGATGTTTATAAAAACGACTACTACTTAGTTCTTCACAGTTACATCAATAATATTTCAATATTAAAAAAAAACATTTCGCCATATTTAATTTTATTTTTCCGTATTTGATTTTATATCTACGTTTTTTACCATATTTAATTTTATTTCGCCGTATTTTACCGTATTTGATCTAATTTTACCGTATTTTACCGTATTTGATTTGATTAATTAATTAATAAATTGCAAAAACATTTAGCTTACATCGAGAGCTTTCAAAAACTATATAATAAAATATATTTTCCTTTAATACTTTTCGAGAAAAAGAAAACGTTGCAAGAAAACGTTACAAGAAAACGTTGCAGTCGTGCACCCGAATTACCCCTCACCCTCCGGGAAAGACGTAGTTCTACGTCAAAATATTGAAATATTATAGATGTAACTGAAGAAGACTAAGTAGTAGTCAAAACGTTTTTATAAACATTTTTAAAATGATTTTTTGAATAAATCCTTTTATTATTATAATTTTCACCGCCTTATTAATTGCTCGTATTTGGCCGTTTTCTCCTTTATTTGTTTTGAAAATATGAAAATAAAAGGTTGAAAGCCGAGAGAGAAATGAAGTGGTAAATGCTTTTAAGTCTAAAGAAAATGTCCCGATCAAATATTGTTATCTTATTTAATTAAAAAAGTTATGAGTTGTTCTGTAATTTTATTTTTTAAAAATCCTCCCCCCCCCCCAAAAATAAAATCCTGGCTACGCCCCTGGCTGCCAATACTTATCGACCGGGAGCCTATTAATCGGTGCAGATTAATAAGCATTTTTGTCGTTAATGATTCATTTGTTATTTTCTTAACTGTCATGATTAAAGTATTAAACATCTGCAAACGTTGCAAAAAAAGACAAATTCTGTTTTTTTTTATTTTCACGCGACAAACAAATCCGAGCCGCTTAACAATGTATCCGCACTCGAGCCGGTATGTAGAGCGTCTCGATTTCATTTGCGATTGGTCCATACAGTGTTAAGAAAGGAACACAAACTCTTTAATGTAACAATGAATACAAGGAAACGATAACACGTTAAATATTGCTCTCGAAAAAACCACGTCAGCTCAGCTCGTAAGCTCCGGAACAATTCCGTTGATAGCCGTCGTCCAGACAATCACGTTCTTCTTCTTGATGAAACTTCAATACGATGCAGCACAGCGGCGCGAGAATGGTATATCGGGTGGCGCGGACGCAACACCACTCTTCTTATTCCAGATTGTCGTTCCGACAATCCAACTTGGGAGTATATAGAAGGATCGACTGTTTTCTTTTTCTAGGTGAGAACTTCAGGGCATCCGAATGACTTCCTTGCTCTACCCTGTGCTGCAGCATCAGGTTACCGAGCGTCGCTCCTTGATCCGACACCCTCTAGAAATCTCGGAACCTCTACGTCGAAACCTTTTGTCCACTTATTCTTGATATCTATCACTGCTGGACCGTATTCTTCTTCGTGCTCTTTCAAAGGATCGTTTCCAAAACTGGATCCCAACTTGTATCCTTCAAGAAGAGACCAATTTTTCCAAGATGCTGCAATCCTCTCACAAATACCCTTCAGAAAGCGAAGAGCCTACCGTCGCGTCGTGTCCTGGAAGTAGTCAGGGTCTGCTTGAAGTTCCGCATTCAATTCTTCCTCTTGAGATTGCGTTCTTGATTCTTTAGATTTACGTTCTTAATTCTTGGTTCTTCGAGACGGAGAATGGACAAGTTTCTAACAATTTGTAATAAAAATTGGAAAAACCTTATCAATTATGGAAAATAAAAAATACGAGCGTTGAATCGTCCCTTAAGTATTAAATTAAATTTAAAAAATATTTGAATATTAAACAAATATAAATATGAAAGAAAGCAAATATCGGTCGCGGCCGATCTTGGTGCCTAATAATAATTATTTTGTGAATTTTCCTATTCATGCGAACTGCGCGCCGCAAATCTGTCGGTCTATCTGAATATTAAATTACTATTTATAAAATCAGTTTTTAAATTGCGATATATCAAGTCAAACCAAAACGCTTAAAATTTGCTTAAAATTAGTTTTGACAGAATGGCATTTTCAACAAAAAAATAAAATAAGTAGTAGGACGTACATCAATCCTAATTATAAAAATATGAAAAATAAGAGTAAAAAGGAAGATAAAATATACAACGCATGTTTATAAAAGCATAACTTGCATTTATACAGTTGGTTTTCAAGATCTAAAACATTGTTGCGATAGGTAGTCTTAGTTTATCTTGGTTTTATTATCTTATTATTCTTGCACGATGATAATATAACAAAACAATTATAACACAATTATATTTCTATAATTTCATAAAAAATATCAAGATTAGAAAAATGTCTCTCAAAAATATTGTAATAAATAACAAATTCTTATTCGCAAACATTTGTACAGACAAAAAAGGATGATCTGTGCATTTTGCACTGACTAAGCATAATTGATTGTTTTTCTAATTTTTTTATGTTATCTGATCTAAGAGAAAGAATCATAACTAATTAGTAGTAATCTTTCCGAAACGCTTTCAGACGCTGTGAAAATGTCTAACGCTCTGTTTGAGCATATTACAATTAGATTGTTTATTTTAGATAGTTAATATAGCAATATATTGTTAAAATAATAACTTTGAATTTTATTAAATTTTTTAAAATCTTATTCATAAAAAATTATTTAAGAATATATTATTAGTAAAATTATTATAAATACACATATAATATGCAATCATATAGAGTATTGCATTAACTATTAGTGATATTATTATATTTATTTGAAAAACTAACATCGAATGCTTAAATTTACAACAAGCATTACAACACAACAATTACAAGAAACATAATCTGAAGTAATAAGGAAAGAAATTATTTCAAAAGTAAAAAGATGCAATATAAATGTAATATAAATAAAAGAATTTAATTTTGCACAATAAAAATATCATCTTTATCAAATTTACCATGTTATTTGGCGACAAGTGGAAGTTATATAAGTGGAAATCATTAAAAACGATCAGCATAATCAAATAGACTCAATAATTTACGCAAGTCATGATGTTTATAATATTTAATTTTTTTTATTCTTTATTAGCAAAAACTTGACCATTCGACTTTAGCATTCGCCTTGCATGATGACGTAATGTATTGCAAATAAATCTTATTACCAAATTATATTAAGACTCACGATATTAAATATAAAATAGTAAACGACAAATATGAGTCAGGCGCGGTAAATAATACCATTAAAAAAAACGAGTTTATTCTAACTTTATAACGTTTCGGCTCTACTTGGAACCATCCTCAGCTTACAGTCATTGAACAGATTTTTAGGTAACTATGGCCCAGAGGAGGAGAGATCCTTGTTAGAGGAATGTCGTCAAAAACACATGGCTAAAGTAGTGTAAGTGGACATATATTCCACTGTAAGTAAAATAATAAATATAAGGTGGTGTGACAAACTTAAGATGTAATTTTACATATAATCCCACTCACCTCCGGGTCGATAGTTTGAACATCAAATTTCGGTCCATGATACACTTATAAAATACAAGACATAACAAGCACTGCATAGATACAGAAGTATAGAACAGTCATTATATAAAAAGATAGTATCGTCAAAGTTATAAAAGAAAATGTAAAATAAATGTACAGACTGTGTGAAATAGGTAAAATACGTCCAATTCGAATTACTGTCAGTAACGGAATAAGCTAGATACATATACATACTAACAATTAGTGTTGCAGGTCAAATATGTTTATAAATAAAAATATAACGGATGTAGGAAATTAAAATTTGTTAAGAATCGATAGATATGCATGATGTAGCATGTCGGTGTCTGATTGTAAATTCAAACCATTACATTGTTGTTTAATGTGTAGCATTTTTGATACCATGCGTTTATTATAAAATCGCTCATCAATCGAACTCATGGCCGTGATGCATCCTAAGGTCTGTAATCACGGAATGATTTGGAGCATTTTTTAAAATACAATTACGGTGTTCTGAAATCCTGGTTTTAATTTGTCTACCGGTTTGTCCTACATAGGATGCATCACAATCATCGCATGAAATCTTATAGACTTAGATACTTTTTGAAGAACTTGGAAGATCATCCTTCTGTACTTTGATGAATTTTTGAAGCTTATTGAAAGTATAAAAAGACGTTTTAGTGCCAAAATTTTATTAAAAAACTATTGAAGTGATCAGAAATATTAGGAATGTATGGAATTGTAAATCAAGGCTTAGTGCGGTTGTTATCTTCAATAACATTATTATTCTGTTTTTTTGTTCATTTTGAAAAAAGGCATTTGAGGCGTTTATTAATATTATTAAAATAAAATCCAGAAGATTGTCATTATTAAAAAGGATGTGTATGATAAATTCCAAGTTCTTCATATGGAACTTAGGGTTAGAAAGAAGAAAAGTCAACAAGTCTTGTTACATACTTCAATCATCATCGATACACGCATATCTTGAAAGTTGAAAATGCGACAATACTTTTCCAAACACCACTATATTGCAGAATAATGTTGCATACAAGATGTGTGTGTTCATGTTTTCCTCTTCTCCAAGCCAATCCAGAATCCGTCAACAGGTTGCAATGTAAACTCTTTATCATATACTATTGGTTCCATGGTTTTTTCTATAGTCTTCAGAATAAACTTTTGCAAAAGATGAGCTATCAGAATCTTAGTCTCCATGAGAGCAAATCGATTGCCGATACACTTTCTAGGCCCATGACCGAATGGTATATAAGTGTACGGTAAAATGTTGTCTTTGTTTTCCTCGCTGAACCTTTCAGGATCGAACTTATCCGGATTTGGAAAGTACTTCGGATCGTGATGTAAAGCATAAGCGGGAAATATTAATACATCGTTAGGTTCAATAATCATATTCTTGCAGCCTGGTTGCGACGGAGGCAGTTCGTATCTCTTAGTGCATAGTCTATCGAGGAAGATCACTGGTGGATATTTTCTGAGAGCCTCGGAAATCACCATATCCATGTAAGACATCTTCGACAGCGACTCGTAAGAAATCTCACCGTTTCCTTCGGCAAGATGCTGTTGCACTTCCTCGCGCAAACGATCCTGAATGTTTTGATTAACCGCCAGTTCGTGAGCAACGAAACACATTAGTGTCGAAGATGTATCGAAACCAGCGAAGAAAAAGATGAAAGCTTGCGAAACGATGTCATCCAATGTCATTTTGTGTACACTAACACCTTCTTTGTCTCGAGCCTGCATTAGTAAATGAATCATATCCGGTCTGATGATATTTTGCTCTTCCCGCGCTCTAATGGTTTCCCCTACGATTTTCTTGAAAAACTTGGATGTAGCTGACGGAAAGATGGACATACCAAACAATTTAGCGAGCCATGGATACGC
>NJRL01000009.1:301262-328100 GCA_003063815.1 Aphaenogaster rudis | reverse complement strand
TTCCTATCATTCTTCCATCTCTTACCAGATCTTCAAAACGGTCAACTCCTCGATGGAAAAACAGCGTTCAAAACAGAAGGTACCACAAAGGAAGGCGCAGGCGAAAACATTAAGGCAGTAACAGCCCAATCAGAGTACTCATCACCTGAAATTACTCTCGAGGAGACTCTGTCCACACCGGCATCTCCGTTAAAAGCTATCTCTTCTCCGCGGGCTCTCGTCTCGGTGACGACCGTCACCTCCGTGGACCACCTCCAAGCAGAGGAAACCGAGCCGTGGATATTACCACGAATCCTGCTTCGTCCACCACGCTTGAGCCGTCCACTACGCCCGAATCTAAGCCCCCGAGATCCGCGGGTATACAGGCCCGTTTCGCCTCGTTCAATACCGGAGTTACGTGACGCGTGGACACAAACGCGAGCTATAACGAAGACTCTTCGACGCCGTCAAAATCGGCATATAAGATTGGGAACACGGTCTCCACCAAGTAGCTAGCCCTCTAAAGCAAACCGGACATATAGCCCTTATAAGGGCTTACAAACGGCCCTTTTCAGGGCCCCCAAGTCATTCGAACGTCATTTATATCTCTGCTCTGATTACCAATAATTAAACGCATAATCAACACGCTACATACGGAATTGCGCATCATAGTTAACATTGATTAATGCCATAGATATTGCGCGATCGTAATTAACCGCGTTTTTGCGAGTGTTGCGTTCTAAATACGATATATCAAATCGGTGAGTTTCAAAGTTATTGTTTATTTTTATCCGAAATGATGGATCCGTGAATGTAACAGATAGATGTAACATCTCATAGATTTATTGCTCTAAAATAAATAATAAAACGCGATAGTGACACATACTAAAAGACATTAAACATTACTTTTCCCCACAATTATAACAATTAATTAGCAATTAGACTGAGCGATTAATGATATATCTTTTGTTATTAATTGATTAAGTAAATTGAGACAATAGCTATATTTATCAAAACAATATTCGCATTGTTTATTTATTAGAAATTGAAGAAATTAATAGTGACGAAAGAAATTAAACTTCAGTTCACTTGCGACATTTGCGAATAATAACTATTCTTTTAGAAATGCATTAACAAATTGCATTAAAAGATGCATGATATCCCGCTTGTAACAATACCAAATTTAATTATTATTTTATCTTTTTTATTAAGAAACAACATATATATATATATATATAGAGAGAGAGAGAGAGAGAGAGAGAGAGAGATATTTCTTATTTCATATAGCACATAGCAAATTAAATTTAAATAATAATAATATTAAAAAATTAAAAGCACACACACACACACACACACACACACACACACACACACAATAAAAAATTAATGAAAATGGAAATATCGAAATTTGATATGACGACAAAATTCAAAGTGTCAAGCGAAATTGAATTCATGAAAAAATAATACACTTAATTTATTAAATTAATCCATTAAATAAATTCAGATAATTTATTCCGATATTTCCATTTTTATTAATTTTCTATTGCCTTTTAATTTTTCAATATTATTTTATGTTTCTTTTTATTGCCACTTTTGTGATTCATTTGATACTTTTAGTGTGTATTTCTATTAACATCCTTAGTTAAACAAAACTATCTTTGACGACGAGAAAAAATATATCCTTGATGCCATTTTTATATTTTGATATGCTTGTTTAGAAGAGTAATAAAAAATTGAAATAATACATAAGTAAAAAGGAAAAATAATACATTTAATTTAGTAAATTAATCTATTATATATAAATAAATTATCTAAATTTAATTTACAATATGTTATAAAATAAGAAATATCTGTATGTTTTTTAATAAAAAAAAGATAAAATAATAATTAATTTCAATAGTGTTAGGAGCGCGATATCATGCACTTTTTAATGCAATTTATTACATTGCTACAATCTCTCTGAATCGAGATATTGTAATTTGAACATAAGATGATCTATTCTTGCAGCAAAATTAATTTTATTTTTGTATTCAATCGATAATATCTCACAAATTATTTATACAAGATAGACGATCTTGCATTTGTTAAAAGCGTTAGAATCTCAGCTTTAAAATGATCCCAGATACAGCTGCGATTTCTTTATGCAAAGATATAAATGATGATATCAACCTTTAATCTCAGTAAGAATAGTTTATTACAAGGAATAGAGATCGATTCTCGAGTCGAAATAATTTTTACTTTCGCAATTAATCGACGATACCTCGCAAATTAGTCATCCGTGACAAATGATTTTCTGCTTATTGTAAGCGCTAGAATTTTTTCAAATCACACCAAGATCATCTTGCTACAATTTTTCTGTGCAAACATATTGGCGATTTTATCGACCCGTAATCATTATCGAGGGATGGAGTCGGCCGATGCGCACGTGCGTTCCACTCGACGGCGACATATCGTGTTTCAAAGCGCATATACTACAAATGTTTTTATGTCCGTTTTTTAGTAATGTATTAGAACACATGTCACATGTACATGCACACTTCTTTACGCGATGTTTTTTTCATGAGTGGTGTGCACGCGCGCTAGATTTTTAAAACGTTATAACTCCGCAAAAAATCGACGTAGCAACATACAGCAAAAACTGATTTTTTTTGTTTCGCGTTTTGTAAATATATATGTTAAATACATACGTGCTTATCAGGATATCTGTATATGATATGATATAGTAAGGAAAGGATAAAACTACTAAATTATATAAGACAAAAAAGAACCGTTTAGGAGGTTCTTGCGCTATACTTCTTATTGTGTTAATCAATAAACGGTTTATTTTTAAAATTGCGATAAAACGATTAAAATAATAATATAGAAACATTATTAACAATATTTGATTTGCTAATGTCATTATGCATGATCATTATTCATTTTATATGTTACTAAATATTTTTAAAATGACAAAATAAAAATTATAAGACGCTTATATGATCTAACAATAAGTATCAATAGCAGGTAATAAAATATAAATATGACATTTGTTTACTATTACATCTTAAAAAATAATAAATTAAAAGTAATCTGAATTAAAAATGTATAAATTAACATTTTTTATCATACTTATCATATTTTTAATTATTAGATCAAGTATACATCGCTTTATATTTTGTGTAAAAAAGAGACAATGATAAACTTGGTCAGTTCATTCGAGGTTAAATGTTATACGTGTCTTGCTTATTAATATAAGTTTCTCTCAAACTGTACGGTAAATATAGATAAAACTTTATAGAACAAACTTAAATGTTTACTTTGTAATTATAAAAAATTTTTAAATTTCTATCTTATATACAAATGTCTCAAATTAAGATAAAATATCTAACGGCATTAAGTTTTGAATATACTTGTAATGTAAAATTCTATACATTTAAAATTAAATATCTTCAAAACGGTACGGTAAAAGTCAATGAAATTTTTCTTAGATACTGTTGATATAATTAATTTTCATATCATATATGTATTATAGGCTTGTCTTATATTTCATCAAACGCGAGAACCTCCTTAAAAGAAATATTAAAAACTATTTAGAAGAATACATTTTTTTGAAATATAAAGAAGGAGCTAAATATGGATTTCTTTTCTTATCAAAAATAATATTACTACTCAAAAGATGCTAATTGTTGATAACAATATTCAGCAAAAGTATCAAGGAGTTTAAAAAAAATAGTAAAAAAGAAGTTTAAAATAACATTAAGAAAAACAGGTCTAATTAAAAAGCAATAGCAAATATATTTACAATTGCAGCAGATGTAATTTATACACTTCCATGCTACTGTTGCTGCTACTGTTTATTTTGCTACTCATTGCTTATGATGAGATTTACTATCTGTTATCTGCATACGACACAAGTCAGTTAGTGCTCATTTCTTGGACCTTACTGATAATGCATGGTTTTTCGCCGAGAATAATCCCTCACAACTACGACCTTGACGTGGTGGAGAGGGTCAGTACTCTGAATTGAACGGCACAATGTCCTGACGACAGGGAAGCTAACTGTATCCATTATACGTGAAACACAGTAGAACCACAAATTGCTCAATGGTTCATATGTGGCGAGCTCATATGCGCTAAGCAATTCGTTTTCATGGACAAATTGGAGTTCTCAATACCCCGAAGGTATGAAAACATGATGATGAGGAAGCGAACGTCCTTGAAACACTGCGGTATCACGAGTCACTCAATGGCTCCTATGTGATTTGCGCATTTTACGCGTTGGATGTTACCAGTAGATAGTGGTAGCAGAGTAAACAAACCGCGGGCGGTTCGTCGCATCGCGACGGGAATTTCGGGAATTCCATGCAAACAATCAGACTACTTTTTGTTAATCTCTTCAGCGGTGATTTAAAATGACCGCACAATTCCCCTACAGCATGTTTTTTAAAATAAATATAGAGATGAATCTAGAATCTAGATTACTTTTCTCTTTGTATCTGTTACTTGTGATTCGTAAGGAATAGATGAAAATCTTCCAGGATAAAACGCATTGAACACAAAGCTCAACACAAATGTCCCGAACTGTTCCGGAATATATCGGTATTGACTTTACCACGAAACTTTTCCGGGCATACCACTTAAGAGATTAAGGCCCATTTGATCCATATCTTTGTTCGAACCGGCCGGCGCGGCGGTGGTCGCGCTTTCGAGAAACGATGAAATGGGATCCCATTTGAGATGTTGCTAATGCTTAGCAATGCTTTCACACCAAATGCAACGCGACATGAGGTTGGTGCAGCGTAATGTTTATGCAGGTGCATGTTCCCATAGCTCAGTTGATTGAATGTACGCTCTATGTTCGACAAACGGCTTGGCTCTAATTGGTAAGAGTTAGATCAATCGAAAATTGTCCCTTTTCTTGCTCCATCTATAAGCATTTTTATGATTCATCACTCTTACAAGGAAAATGTCTTTTTTGTCCCACTCGTATTTTGACCAAACTTGGCATAAATGTTCTTTATTATCAAGGATGTGTGTTGTTGGGGGGGGGACACATGTAAAATATTTCGTCAGAAATCCCATAGGTTAGGGAGATACTAAACGCGGAAGTTTTTACATGAAAAGTAACACAAACACACAAAATGTGACTTTGTGTAACATTTTATTGAAAAAGTGAGGGCAATTAAATACAAATATGAAAATTGACTATTGAATGATCAAAGCAAAATACATATGTGCAATGAGTACATCGGAAAAAACTAATATTAGTACAATTTTCAGTACTACAAGTGTCTAATTCGGGTGTGAAACAATATTCGAGTGGTGTTACATAATGACCTGTATGATAAAATATCTTGTCCGGATCGGATATTTTATCATACAAACAAGAGAGCAAAAGACTTTTTTAATTAATCCGCGCGTGATTATATTTAGTCGCTAGTGTTTTCGCGAGTATTTTATCAGGTGTAATGAATCTTGACATCCTGAGACTTGAGAGAAGATCTAGAAAAAACATCGGGCTACGATGGAGCAACCTTGGGGTAAGTAATTTATTATTTGTATACTGCTAATTATCTATTTAGATATTTATTTGAATAATTTAAATAAACATTAGAAAAAAAAGGATTTTATGTTAAAAATCTTAAAAAAATATACATAATAAAATAGTCTTCATAAAATCATATAATTAATTAATTAAATACCTACTTTACAAACAAATAAAAAATTTTACGTGTATAATTAATTATTTTTTGGGTAATGCTATAATTTGGATTTTATGTGTGTTATAGAATTATAATAGTCAATATAGCCGATCTTTTGCGCATCGGTCAATGAGTGATAAAAAAACTTTTACTTTTTCTGAGGTAACGAATCTATATGAAAAAAATTGTAATTATATATATTAATTAAAAATACCTAATATATGTGGATGTATATTTGCATCCAGTTAACAATAATATTGTAGACAATGTCTATATATATATATATATATATATATATATATATAGACAGTTTATAAATCTATTATCTTATTGTTAGATAGGTTAGAACAGATTAAAGAGAATATTTAATCCGGCATCATTTGTCGATTTATTGTGCATACGAGAACACATTCGTAACTTTATATGCATAGAGTTTACAACATTTTGTCGATTTATTGTGCATATGAGAACGCATTCGTAACTTCATATGCATAGAGTTTACAACAAAGAAATTAGAACTTATTACGTCAATGTATTATTTATACCTTATTGGCATATTCTGATACTTTATATATGTATATTACATATTTTATATATCAAAGCAATTAAGAATACGATGAATTATGTTATATTAATAACGATATTTGAATATAATTAATGTCAGTAATAATTAAATTTTTGTGCTTAATTTATTAAAATTATGGAAAATTAATCGCATAATATTTAAAATTGTAAAATGTAATATTTTGCGGAACTATAAGTGTAAAAGTTATTAATATAATTACGTTATTAATAATTATTAATAATAAATATTAATAATATTAATTAATTAATAATTAATAAATATTAATAATGACTAATTGAGTTATTAATAATTATTTAATAATTACATAGTAAATTTAATTAAATTAATTTAAATATAAGCAGTTTTTTGTGGTATTATTTCTTATTTATTACAACAATAGTTTCGTGTTAATAAACTTATGTGATTTGTATTATAAATTTTATATTTTAATAGTAATAACATTTATATATATATCTAGATCAGTGCTATCTAACATTTGTAAATTTGAATATGTGCGTAATTAATTTTGTTAACAAGAATAGAAAAAGGGAGGCAATAGTCGTGAACGTCGATACACATCAATTCCCGAATGCCAGAATTATAATCTTGGATAGCACTGATCTTAACTAATATATCGAAAACGGAATCGCATATGATAATATGTGTTTATATAATAACACATATGTTAAACGCATATAATAACACAAAGTATCTACTCTAATATTCTGTTTAATAAGTATTGTGTTAAATAAATATTCTATTTTTAAATTTTTGTTTTAAAATTTTTCAATATATATATAATTTTGCTTTATTATTTTTATAATATCAGAAAATTGTTAGTAAATTCGAAAAATTTTTAGTCAAATGTTCGATGAATTATCGTCGACTTAGATATAGTATTAACAATAATGCATTAAATAAATATAAAGATTAATTGCTGAGGCAACGATCAAGTATTAATTAACATCTTGCTCGTTAAATTTTGCGTCCACATTTTTTATATAAAAACACGTTTATTTAATCAAAAATAACTCAAAATTCCACTGATTATCGAGTTTTAAAGTAGTACTTCGTAAAAAAGAATATTTTATACAGATTTTTATGTAAACTTATTCGCGAATTTTGTTCGTGTTAAATATTCATCAAATCTATTTTTAAATTACACCATTAAATATTTATTATTGCTGGTACCGTGTTTTTTTCTTATATTTTTAATCCCGATGGCTACCTCGGGTAGCTACCCGATGGCAAGGAGGTTTTACCGCTGTCACTCATGTCAAGTGGACGCTAACGAACGCGCGATTCCTATCGACGTGGAGTTGAAACAATCTTTATTGCAAAGCTTTCTCGTCGACTCCCATAAGATCTATCCGCGATTTTTAGTTCAATATCCTAGTCCAGACCTGGAATTAAACTCCAGTTTTCTTAAATTTTTAAAAATAAACTCTTGGATTTCCGGAAGAGCAGTGATTTCGATACTAATTGGCAAAAACTATTATACAATTTTTAAATTTAAATCACAAAATTATTGAAAAAGATTTTATTCTTCTCAATATTCATCACGGTTCAACAAAAGTTCTCTCACCTTATAATTTTAATATTAATATTGGTTCTGTCTTACTGATGATGATAAGAAGACAGTCATAAAGTGAATATGGATACAATCATGGTGTAAAGAGACAAGGTGAAGCTTTGCGCATAACGGCGGCAACTTTGGCGGTTGAACCAATCAGAAGGCGACTCATTTTGCAGGCGTTCACTTTAAAGTGAAATTCGATTAAGTATAAGAAATTATAAGAAAAAAAAGATTATAAAAGAATGCGTAAATCATGCGTTAATCAATGCGTGAATCAATGCGTGAATCATAAAAAATTTTAAATATATATATTTTAATACATATATAAACACTATAATGACAATTGTACCTGCGGAACCAAATCAGAATTTTTAACCAAATATAAGTAAAATAAGTAATATAAGTAATATAAGTTTCAAACAAAATCAGAAGACACAATTTTTTCCGCACAACAGCGACACTAGTGTTTTGACAGACGCACTGACGAGAGCAGCCATATTGCTTTTCTTGCAAAATGGGTCGCGCGCTGATTAGTTCAAAAATTGAACGAGTGCGCAGCGTTGGGCATGCTTCATCTTGTCTCTTTACACCATGGATACAATGATTTTTTGTAAAATAAAAAAATAAAAAACAAAAGATAAAATAGATAAAAAGAAATAAGAAATATAAAATATAAAAAGAAAGAATAAAAACATGAAAAAGGAAGAAATTTAAATTTGTCAAAAAAAAATTCAAATCGTCTTTACGATTTCTTTAACAAGTAAAGTTAAAACAAATAAATTTTATTCTTTAATTTTTGCTTTATTATGAGAAATATTTTTAGGGACTGTGGACTGCCAGTCTAGTATATTAACATTAATTATTATATCATTTGTATTGTTTTATAATGAAATGCATGTGCAACAACTGCGTAAATAAAGAGCATTTTATTATTAAATACTCGTTTGTTATCACGTTTTGCTAAAAAATATTCAATCTATTTTTTTAATAAGAAGGATTTGTCTTAATAATAAAAAAATATTTTTTCTCGCGCGAATATGTAATGCATAAAAAATAACAGTGACGAATATATTATTTATTATACAGGAAAATTACGTAATATTTGCATTATCCAATGATTTAAAAAACAATACATATTGTTAATTCTCTACCAAAACAATCGCTATTGGGAGCAGTCTGGAAGTTTCGGAAATCATCCCTTCCTGTACCGAGATCCTTGCTTAATTTTCCTTTGCGAATTGATCCCGCGGGATTCGATAGAAGCAATGCACTTTGAGGTCGCTCTCCACCTTGAGGATCGTTCTTTTCTATATCGGTTATTAATTGGCGTGTCATCCGGCGGAAAGGCCTTGATTTGGCCAAATCTGACCTAAGAAGACTGTCAATTAAAATCGGCAAGATGGAGGACTTCTATAAGTTGGCCTATTTGTACCTGATAAAATTTTAATTGGAACATAAAATTGAAAGTGTTTTAATCAAAAAGATAGGAAGATAAATTTAACCAAAGTGCATTTGTAAATGTATTATTTATAATAAATATATAAAATGTAAATTATATATCCTGCTCGTTATCTAAACAAATTCGAAATCACGACTTAGTGATTTCCAATTTGTATTATTTATCTTGTAATAACGGAGAAATATATAAAAAGATAAAACTACCTATCTTTTTAGTTATTTTTTTCTAGTCTTTTTTTACATACACTTTTATTTTATATTGTGTATTGCTCAAAATATAATATAAAATAAAAGTACTTATATATGTCTGTGTGTGAAGTTGGTATTATATTATGGAAATTTAAACTATTAAAATTCTTGGCTTTATTTTTAACAATATTAAAATTTCATATTTTGTATGAGTTAAACGAATAATTTTATATTAAAGAAACTTTACAAAGTTATATATTATCAAAATTGTTAAGAAAGAAAATATATCGTGGAAAATATTAAATTAATGTAGATTGTATAACGAAATAAAAATATTTTCTACTTTTCTGTCTTTAAAATATTTTCGTAAAATGTAATTAAAGATATATCAGAAATATACTGCGATTAAAATTATTACTTCTTATTCTGACTATAATTTCAAAGCAAAACTATACAAACATGTAATTTTTAATTTATTAATATATATTAATAATATATTAATCGTATTCAATAATTTTGACATATATAACAGATGTATCAATTAACATTACATTCTACCTATTTAAAGATATCGTTAGCATTTACCGAAAAACTCATTTTATTAAAAGCTGCTTTATGTATTTCATAGGCGAATTTAATCCACCTACGAACGTGACCGTTCATCTCAAAGCAGTATATGCATTTCAAATGAATCATGCAATTATAAACTTTCCAGCAATTTCGGACATTTCACTTTTAATCCTGTTTGTCCAGTTTGACATTAGCGCGCGTTATCATATTTGCCGAAAATTTTGAATTGTATTAACAACCGGTGCGAAAAAAAATACTAAGAAACCTCAACACCCAAATATATTCCTGACGAAACTGTCAACGTTCACGCTCTGTTCAACTTCACAGACAACGTTCCATATTTCACGCTGACTCCCAACCGAGTGTAAAACACACGTGCACGCGAAAATGTATATGCATAACTGCCTGGCAACCGCATTACATCCGTCGTACTCGACATATGAATACCTCTGTCTCGCTACAACCGCAAAGGTTCATTATAATTGGCTGAAATTTGCGAAGCTTCTCACGTTGCTATAATTACGGCTCCGGTTTATCCGTTTACTTCAACGCGCCGCATGTATAGTACAATCGTATATACGATTTTTATTTTACGCATACTTTTTACATTCTTCCTATAAAATAATGGATGTGAAGTCCTAGGAGGATATAAGCAAATAATAAGTGTCATCTTTTAAATTAATTTCAGAGTAGATAAAAATGATGTAAAATGGATTTAAAAAGATTCGAAAGGATTAGAAAGAGTTTATTGTTGCAAACTGGAAACCTGTGATAAGTAAAGACCCGGCATTAAATTTTAGCGAAGGAAAGCATTACTCCAATTTTCGAATGAAATCTGCGGTTGCAAGATTGCGATAGTAAGTCCGGAACACCGGATATGCACAAGCGTCTTCCAGGCGCTTCACTCGTTCTGCGATGCGTGGGAGACGGATGAAGAGGATTATTCATGGCTACGTGACGCGCAGCCGGCGACGCCACGTCTCATCCGTCGCTCGACATTCTCGCGGACGGATAGCGGCCGTTTAAATGTATTTTCGCTAATTAATCTCGAGATTAATTCGCGTTCACGCTTCACGCCACGCCAGCAATCCAATTTAAATTGCGCGGGAAGCGGTCGGTGGGACGCGCATAAATTGCGTGCAACAAGATGACATGGAAATTACATCGAGGAGAGTTTCTTGCAGCAAGACGCAGACGTTTCCTATCCCGAGAAGACGCTAAGGCGAATTGATGTATTTTGCGCGCGACGGTGCGACAATTGTGATAATACATGCGAAGCTGCGCGTCGTCCGAGTTTCTGACTACTCTTTAGTCCAATAGTTGTATCGTCTATGACGGAGACGACGTTTACAGAATTCACAAACTTTATTCTCAAGAAGAGGAAATACTTGAAAGAAAATATTACATATAATATGATATGTGTACCTTTTAATTAAGTCCTATTAATAAACGTTTTACTATAAGTTTCAATCATTTTATATTTAACAAAGAAGTATATTAGATGTAGTCGACACAACTGGCCAAAATTTATTTGAAAAATTCACAACGTTTCGACATTTTATATTTGTTAAATTAAAATATTGAATTAAGTAATTTGTATTTTCTATCGAATATCCTTCTTTGTATTGTAATACGATTATGTTTAGCTTTATATTATTTTATTTATAAGCTACTGTAAGTATATATATAATGGAGATTTAAGAGATACATAATAATTTTTTATCTCAAACCGATATGAATCGGATCTTCCTCTTCGCTTCTGTTCATTTTATTATGTTCAAAAGCATATGAAGATGTAATATTGCTAATGGACCAATTAATAACGAGACGCAAATGGGAAATCCGCTGAGTAATTAGAATGCATCCGACATTAATACTTATTAAATCTTTATGAATTAAAATTCATATGAATTACGGCGTAATCTATCTTGCGTCAATTCGCTTTGATTGAACGTAATGTAAACAATGTCTGTTGAAGCACGGACTCTCTATACAAACTTTCCTTTCTATGAGCGCCATTTGCATTTTAATTCCGTAATAATTATCCATGGTAGCCTATAGCTTCTACGTTAAATTTAAAAGAACCGGTCGGCGACAGGAAACATTTCCATACGCCGAGAGAGATGCATCAAAAATTAATCTCAGTCGCGCTTTGTTACAGTCTGATCTTGTAGGCTGAATGCAGAATGGCGCTTTTTGTAAATATGCTAAGCATTATAACTTTGTGGAACTAGTTGGAACAAAGAGAAGAAGGATTAGAGGGAAACAGCATAGCTTACTCTCCCATACATGCAAACAGCTGATGAGGAAACGAAAGTACATCACGACAGAAGAATATCATTTAAAAGCCAGTGGGTCATGCACTACCGTTTTCAAAGTACCTTTGAGAATTATGAAACGTTGTTTAAAAATTTTATATTCGCTTTGGTGTCTTTAAACACGATTTTGCGAGAATAAATAGTATTTCCGCCATATTAAATCTCTAAATGCGGATTTCTTAAAAGTAACTACTTATCTCTTAACGTATTTTTGTTTTATAATATAAACTCTTTGTAAACTATTAGACTGGACAGCAAAAGATTGAAAAATTATTTTTATTAGATTAAAAAAGAATTTAAAAATTTGCAACAATCTACGAGAATAAAGCTTTTCAAATAAATAAAAATTCAAAATAATTGTATTATACACTTTGCAGAATTTAGGATTTTGTATTTGTTTATACAATTGTCTGTTTGCTTTACACGCTTTCTTATCTGCCTTTTCCAGCCGTTCTCATATTCTGAAATGCTTTAATATAGAATGATACCAAGCTGTTTTATCGGACGCACGTAAACGGGTTTCATATGTATATAATTTCTTTCCTTCTTATAATAATATCAATTGAAAATAAGACATTTTTGATAATTATAATTTAAAAAATGCTTCTGTTGAATTGATTACATCACTAATATTAATTAGACTTACTAGACTATTATTATTATTAATTAAACTTACTAAATTATTATAGACTAATATTAATTAGATTTACTAGACTGTTTCACATTAACTGAATTTTAATTAATACAAACTAACATTTATATTCAAAAAGATTAGGTTTATTATTGCCATTTATTTATAATAAATTAAGTTCTGAAAACATCTGTTAATGCATTTCGAGCACTTCTATATTTTACTTCTTGTAGTTTTTTATAAAAATTTTTCATTATTTCATTCAATAAATTTTAATCTTAATTTAATATTCTTGAATTTGCTGTTATATATTACTTTAAAATTGAAGAATATTTTGAGGTTTTGATTTAAATGCTTTTTCCTTGAAGTAATCTCGACTACAGTAGCAAATTCAAAAATTAAATTAAAATTAAAACATGTTAGTGAATAGAAAGTGTAATGAAAAATTTTTATAAAAGACTGCAAGGAGTTGTCAGATATAGAAGTTCTTGTTAACAGAATATTATTTTTAGAATTTAACTTATTATAAATAAATAGCAATATTAAAAATTATTTTTGTGTTTTATTTATTTGTCCTTTCTTTACAACAAATCTAAAAAAAATCGTTAGATTCTACTGTCGGATTCTATGTTGGATTACATACTAACACTTTACTTTACCAAAAATTTATTTGTGGCTCATGTATAAAAATATTTCTAATTAATAATCAAAAAGTTGTAGTAAATGGCAAGTTTTTGTTAATAAGAGCATATATAGTCTTTTTTCTCATAAATATTCTCGATCTCTAAAACCCCTTTATTTCTAAAACCACTTAAATATGTTTTTAACTCATAAAATTATTAAAATTTTATAAACCTTTAAATGAAAGCCATCCAATTTCAACTTACAAACTTTACCTCTCATAGCATCTAATTTACAAGAATAATAATTTATATAGAGAAATGAGATAGCTGGCAAATTGCCAGCTGTGTCGGACTTATTGCATTTTCCTTTTTGGTTAATCATTACTGGCGGAATAGGAGAGTTTTATTCAGAATAATAATTTATTCTTTCGCTTTCTAAATGGTTAAACAAAATTGCAACAGCAGATTAAAGAGATTGTTGAAAATGTTTGACAAATGACGGTGAGATGTAGCGTCATAAAAGTGCCTTTGTGACTTTTCTGAAACAGCCCGTGCTGCACGAAACGACACGAGGAATCATCGGAAGGAAGGAAGGAAGGAAGGAAGGAAAGAAGGAAGAGCGAGCGCTTTGTCGACCGTAAATTGAACTGACGTCGCTTTTCCTTCCGACCTTCTTTTACCACTCCTTTTAATCAAACGCATTTCCTGTTTTTAAGCCGACAAACTCTCCTCCTTTCACTCTTATAATTAATGCATTAAAGAATTACCAAACCGCACATTTACCACGTGCTTTAAACGAATGGGAATTTTGACTTGGAGTGAAATTTGTAAAATGAAACACTCTGACTATGTTTATCAAACCGTGGACAGCTTTACGAAAATTTATCACTAACTAATGAGAAATTTTTCTGTTAAAAAACCCGAATAGCGAATTAAATTATTTCGAATTAAATACTTTGAAAATTTGTATCAATAACGTGATATTTAACCACAATTTGCTAATCGACTTTGGTTTTGTTAACACTTTAAAAAAGAAACAGAGTGTCCAAGTCTACGAAAAGACAAAATCTATCTTGAAAACTATCGACATTTCAATGAGAGATCTGATTTTTTCTAAAACTTCAAAGCTGCCAAATTGGATCTTTAAAGGGCTTCGAGGTCCTGTAATGTGTCTAATGCTAGGCCATCTGAAAAAGCTTTTAAAGCATTATGGTAAATCCTAGTTTCCAAATAACACATTAATAAAAGATTGATACGATTTAAAAATCACGATAATCGATGATAAAGTTGTAATGTATGAATTATACAATTTTAAGTCAGGCCAAATTTATTAGAGATGTCGCGGTTTACGTTAAATAAACGAGTTTTGCGTCTCGGACGAATAGAAAAATCTATTTATAACATTGTGGCGCGGTGGGAGGACGAAAGAAAATCAGGGCGACTTCACCGTTGCAAATTCAATTATGTCCGCGAGATATGACGGCCGACATAATTACGGTGGATATTGCGTCGCGCAATCTAGCCGGGCACCGCGATTGTTGCGCAGAGTTTTCCACGTGCGAAATACGCGGATCACAATTGCCCTCTTATCGCGCCGAATAGGGTCTACAGACCCCGGTTTGCTTCGGTCCTGCTTCATGGAAAAAGTAATTTCGTTTAACGTTTCTCTCTCTTTCTCTCTTCGTGTTCTTTTTTTCTCTTTTTCTCTCTCTCTCTCTCTCTCTCCTAAATGCGGTGTTTACTTGAAAAAGAAAAAACACGTCGAGTAAGCAGGCAATCAATGGTGTGCTAGTTCATATAAAAAACAGACTTTTCACTTATTTTTTATAACAAATTTTATACAAATAAGCCCTCAGCCTACTTGTATAAAATTATTGCGCAGATGTGCAAGAATTTATTTTTATTTTGTAAAAGAATTTTTCTGGAAATGTTTTGGTATATTTTATTTTAACTTGAACTTTCATCCTGAATGTTCATGGAAAATTATTGTTACCTACTCGTAAAAAGTTTGTACATGAAAATTTCAGTTTTATTGAAAAATAATTTAATCAAATTTGGATTTACATTCTCGAAGCTTTTTTTTGATTCTGCTCAGGAGTTGATGAACTAACTCTATAAAGTTCTCAGCCCTTTAATTAATTTATCATGTTTGGCTAAGCTCGTGACCGAAATGTACATATCTCGCGAGACTCGAAGTAACTGTCGTACCTTCATCACTGAAGTAAGACAAATTATGTCGCCATTAATTTTCGGATAGTTAACGAAGTTAATCTCAGGTATGTCAGTTACGCGGCAATAGCCCTTTTCAAGCATGCAGTGTTGCACTGTTAATCGTATCTCTGTGTTATCGCAAATAAGTCTTCTACACAACTTGATTTTGAGAATAATACTTTAGTAATTTGAAACAGAAAATCTTGGTCACACTACACAGTTTTTTTACTCTGAGTATTTAAAAAAAGGTATTAATAATTTATGAACTAGATATAAGTAAAAATAATAAAATTGAGCACTTTATTGTTATTTGACCCGATTATTATACAATTTTAAGCACTTAGAAAATGTTCAATTGGCACCGAACTCATTCGAGCATGCGATCACTGAGAATCTGCTCGTGAATATCTTTGAGGTCTGGAGAAAAATGATCTCCTTCGTTTCTCCGGACCATTAGTTCTTATTTATACAGACTTTGCACATACACGCAAGTGCATGGATAGAAGATAAATCTAAGATATCTTGAAAGGGATATATGCGCCGTTAATAATATTCTGTTATTAAAAGATTTTATAATAGATTCTTGTCTTCGGCAGGTTTAATATTTTTTAAAAAAATTTTCCTTAATGGGAATAATATATATTTTATCATTTGCAAATGAAATTACAAATATTATGTTTAATTTCTTTTTAAAAAAATAAAAACTTTCACACATATTCTATGTGTGAATAAATAAATAAACTACATATATGTATCAAATGCTTTGTATTTTTTATTTTTATCTTTTATTGTATTTTTAAAAAATACATATTACTATACGTAGATTTTATTACAAAAAGTATTATATATATTGTTTAAATTGTCATAATTTAATTCAGAAGGTTTAGGAAAAATAATAATAAGATTGTTACTTAGTACTCTTTTTTTGTTCTATTATGCAAATAATAAGGATTCATTCTTCCTTATTATTTGGCGTAGAAAAAATTTACTAAATAACAATCTTATTATTTGCTAAGTCCTCTCAATTCAATTATGACAATTTGTACAATATATATGATACTTTTATAACATAGAAATATTTAAAATATAGATATTAAAAATATTATACATATAATATATATGTATATAATATTTGTAATATATATATATACATACACAATAAATATATCTTGTAAGAAAGATATATGTTTATCCTCGAGACAAGATAATCCTTGTTTTCTATAGAAGTTCCTTTGTTTCACCCAGCAACGGGCTTTCCAGCGAATCATGAATTTTGCATCGAGACAGATGCGTCTAGTCGTACGAAATTATGCGATTGCATTCGCGTACAATGTGTATCTAAATTGGACCACGCAAATCTTGCGCATGTGAATTTTACTGTTTATCGCAAACACTGATATTCCACGTATGTTATGTAGATCAGATGCCTGACGTTTGTAGTTATGGTCGGTATTAAAAGATTCGAGTGAATAAATCAATTTTTCATAATGTAAAAAAAGGAAAAAATATATGTGCTTTAACG
Source organism: Aphaenogaster rudis (assembly GCA_003063815.1). NCBI lineage: Eukaryota > Metazoa > Arthropoda > Insecta > Hymenoptera > Formicidae > Aphaenogaster > Aphaenogaster rudis. Next base: position 310,777 of record NJRL01000009.1, on the reverse strand, counting down.
AAAGTTTGATTGTACTTGATTATATATAATTATCATACGTGAAATAAAGTACGTTTTATACATATTTCTTACATTGCAAAATTGAACATATCTATTTAGAAATATTATATTATATTATATATATATATACATATATTTGAAAAAAATAATTACTTGAAATACTCGAGAAAGTACATTTATATTTTTATATAAAATATAATTATGATAATTATAGATACAAAAATATATCTAAGTCTAAATATACATTTTAAATACTTTATTTTTTCATTAGATAAGGATATGTGCAATTATAATAAAACACAAAATGTTTATAAATTAATTATTGTTTAATTTAAATTTTATGCATATATGTAAAAAATGGTGATATATTATTCCATACAAAATGATAGAGAGAGAGAGAGAGAGAGAGAGAGAGAAAGAGAGAGAGAGAGAGAGAGAGAGAAGAGAGATAAGTATCAAATTAAAATTAAACTAATAAATTATACGCGCAAATAAAGGACGTGCATAGAATAAATTGACTTGGAATCTAGGCTCTCTCATATTGTGTCGATCGTATTTCTTTCTATTTATATCGTTCGATACATAGCCATTTCAACCACAGTGCTTCCGATACACTAAAGTTGCGGTTTGTAGACATCAGTCAAACCGCGTGACGTGCTGCAGGTCCTATACCACCGTAAGTATAACGCGTGCGTCATATTGCCGTCACCGTACATGTCATCCAGCCTCACCTTTCACACGATGTAACCTTTGAAATTACAGTAAACGCCGTCACCATTGTCGCATCCAATAAAAACAAATGTAGATTTATCTATATACGTAGAAACTTGAAAAATTCTCTATGTATACATTATAAAAAATATTAATTTTTGTAAACGTGATAAAATTTGTTTATAAAAATTTCTTGCTAATAATTACAAGATAATGCTATGATAATATAATTCTAAAAATACTAGTTTTTTTTAATAATAAGTGATACTTTGATAATTCGAGTATACAGTCTTGTATTAATTTATTACGGCTCGTTATATTTCATTATAATGTGTTTTAAATCGAGAACATTTACCAACTATTTGGAAACTAGACGAGAATTTCATATGTCACAGAGCAAAATCTGTCTCAATAGCAAAAGTTTTGAGACATTCATAGAATAAGAAATCTGAACAGATCAATCTGCCTCTAGAACGCTATTAACTATTCACCGCTCCATTTCGCATGATTGACGTAAGGCGATTCTTTCGAGCTACTCTTTAAAGATACATTGGACATCTCAGCGACGTTTCTCGGAAAGAGCTTTTCTTGAAATTACAGAAAGACAAAGGATTATATAAATCTGCGAATGCGTAACATAAAATCGACAATTTAAGTTTATATCATATTATTAAAAAATTTACTTACTTTTTAGGTCAATTAAAAGTATCTTCCTCTTTTTTTCATTTTTACAGTTGAAAAGAAATATATTTTATCAATACCGTCAATGTTTTTTACTTTAATTTTTAAACCTATTATAGAAGTTTTACACTGTTTAACAATTTTATAACTCTTATACGAAATGTTAAAGAACATTATGATAATATATTCCTTTTCATGTGACAATTAATTCGTTTGATTTATTTTAGAGAGAGAGAGGGGGAGAGGGAGAGAGAGAGAGAGAGAAGTAAGCAAATAATATTTACGACAATAAATGATTTTAAAAAACAAAGATTTTATAATAGATTCTTAATTCTTCCTATATCGATGAAATTGTTTGTAACTTGTCCCAGAAAATAATTTTTACCATTAATTACGTTGTCTGCGAATTAATTGTTGCATCGTTGTTTTCGCTCAGTAATCGAAACAGACTCATCTGTTCGCGATCCAATGGACTGAGAGTTTGTAAAGAGTTCCTATTGATTTAAAGAATAGATCGAAAAGACGCTCTCCACATGCTGTTCTATCGGAATTGTCTCCGACAAGCGCGCGGCTTTTTCGCGGGCTGCTGGCTTGTGGCTTTCAGTGAAATTGCATTTTGCATACATTTTACGTGTAGACACGTGAGACTGTGAGATAACTTGGACGTTGCGCTTAGCGATCCATTAGACATCGTCGTGGATTGTTTCACTCGACTGGTCGACTGTATTCTTGCGTGAATAAATGTATAAGTCTTTAGTTTCTAGCCAATAGTAAATTTATTACTTTATTATATCTTTTAAAATTTATATACATATATATTTTTTAAAACTATATACATATATATTTATAAATATATATAAATTTACACACACAAATATACACTATTGTTTATAAGTTCCCGAACACTCTTAAAGATATATTGGACTTATCTTCAAAATAGTACGAAGTTGATAAAAATTTGTGAGATTGTTCTTATAGTCTTCCTGATGTGCTGCAAAAATTTTTTAACGAATCCAAACGGTTACTGAGTTATAAAGATTTTAATTTTCACTGATTTTACACACTCTCTCTCTCTCTCTCTCTCTCTCTCTCTTTCTTATAGAAAGAGACGATTTTGACGGATAAAACAGCTGAAAAAATATTGAAGAAATAGTACCAATTTTTTCAATTTTTTTGTACATCTAGTATACGGATAGATGAAAATATTTGCCAACCTTCAATCGTCTTCACTACACCATTTTAAAGAAATAAATTATAACTTGAGAAAATTGGCATTTTCATTGTCAAAAGTTTAGGCTCATAAATGAAAAGAACCACAAATAATGCTGGAAATACCTTTCTAGAAGTAAAAATAAGACTCCAACTATCGTTCGAGTTCCTTACATCTAGATTTACTATGCGTAAGGCGTAGATATTCAAATATTTCAAATTTCATGCACTTTTGTCTAAGATTGTACCTCCGATACATCCTTAAAAAAACACTTTAGCAACATATAACTACAATAATTTGGTCTTTTAATAGTTAAAAAAGTTGAAATTATTTTGTTAAAATAAAAAATCACGCAAGAATATGTGTTTTATTTTATTTTTAAGGGGTTAGAGTCCACCCTAGAGGCCTCAAAAGCATACCTTACTTTGAGAGTTGATTACCAAAAAACTATACATGATACAAGAGGCGGCAGTGTGGTCTAGTGGTAGAGCGCCAGACTCGTAATCTGTAATACCAGGTTCGAGTCCACTGGATCAGGTAAACATGGATATTATTATTTTCCGACACTGCGCTCCCTGCCGGGAAGAGGATTCCCGGTAGGTAAAACTGGGCTCCGTCTTTCGGAGTTGGTCCAAACGGGCAAAGAGTAAGAGTTGTAGGAAAGGATGAGAAGGGAGAAAATGCACAAACCCCATTGGGGATGCCGTATAATTCCATTTATCTTTTCATTACGTATTTGTTACTCTTATCTTGGTGTACAAATTGTGTAAAAATTATGTTTCTGGAAAACAAAATAGCGACACGATTTCTGGAGCCCTTTGCGTGATGAAGGCTTCCGCGGTAGACAGCAGAATGGGTTCAAAGTATGCCGTAACAAAAATTTGATTAATTATTTTTAATCTGCATTAAATTTGCTAAAGAAATACCTGTCAGAATTAAAAAATATTGAAAAATGTGAAAATGGTGTATGCTTGAAAAAAAGTTTAATTTTTACCTAAAAATTCGACATAAAAGTATGGATTACAAAAAAAGTATGTAAGTTATTGCAAAAACCACAGGTATTTCTTTAGATAATTAAATTGACAATAACTGAGCACACAAAATTTCAAAGCATTTGGATTAATTTTGTGGTAGTTCTAGTCCACCGCTTTTGAAAACACACTGATAGAAAAATTTATGATATTTGTGACTATAATTAAATTGTAAATAATTATGGTTAGGTGCACTATTTTTATAGTTATTACTGCTATAATGTTAATAATAATAACAAAAAATAGTTACAAATACCATAATTTAACTATAATTATTATAGTTAAAAATGGTTACAAAAACCATAATTTAACTATAATAATTATAACTAAATTATGGTATTTGTAACTATTTTTTGTTATTATTACTAACATTATAGCAGTAATAACTATAAAAATGGTGCACCTAACCATAATTATTTTCAATTTAATTATAGTCTTGAATATTATAAATTTTTCTTTTAGTGCACCATTTTAAAAAAAACGCGATTAAAAAAAAGTTTCAAGTAAGGTTTTTTATTTATAAAATAATTTTGGGGTTTTACCTTTAGTCAGCAATACCGAGGTCATACAGTAAGCCTTTTGCATCCAAAGCATTCTCCTCGGCTTGATATATATACATGATTACAATGTCAAATAATGACTGAACTATTCAGGTAAACTGAACAGCTTACCGGCGACGCGGAGGCACCGATTACACGTTGAGCGGTGCAGTGCATCGCTCGACATAATCTGTATCTTCGTTAATATTTGGAATTTTACTTTCGGTTAAAAAATTCTATATTCTTAAAACCCACTACCGATTTAAGCAAAAAATTTTTTTTCGAATTTTTGAAAGTTTCAGGATGGACTAATCCTTTAAGTATGTCCAGGAACTTATAAACAGTAGTGTACATTCATACATGAATGTATGTTGTATATATGCGTTTACAATAAAAAATTGTAAACATTGTTAAAATTTAGAAATTCTTTATTAAGCTACCAAAATAATGCCAAATCAAAAATTTATCTGCATAAAATTTTATTTCTTTCTTTGTATTTTTGAGTTGGAATATAGGGGAAAAAAAGAACATTTAGAGGTACTTTTATAAACTTACAATTAAATCAATTCTTACGAGTCGAATATAGAATAACTCACTGTTATATGAACACAATATTAAATATAGAATATTTAAATTTGAAAGAAGAATTCTTAGCAAATTGTTAATTGTAATTTTTTAATTTTTAATATATTAAACATCTTTATACATTTAAATCCAACAAAATTTTACTAATAAAGATAATATTTATTTAATTTTAAACTTTCACAATTTTATTTATCACAAAAATGATAAACACTTTGACATTCTTTTATAAATATTTCTGTCTTAGATTCAAATAAAAAATCTATTCTTAATCTGTTTCGTAGTGTATTTGCAAATCACTCTATATATCAAATTCTAAAGAAATTTGCCAATATTACAAATCGTTTTTACGAAAGTGGACGAAACAGTTGCATACTCGTGTAATAGCATGATGATAAAATAATCATTTATTTTAAAAAGAAATTGCGTTATGTCGTGGAACATTGCGTACTGATCATCTCGCATGTATTTTTCGGTGAAATTCAATAACGGGCGAGACAATTTTATGACAGTTTCGAATGCGCATGATCACTTTCGTGAAAAATCATCGTCTGCGCGAACCTTCTCTCGCGCCATATGACTTTACTTTCATAAGAAAGGATAATCGTGACGATAAACTCAAGCATGTTATCACGACGCAAAAAAATTTACGAGACAGGATCATAATATTTTCTGGAACAAAATGAGATTAAAGTGATATTCTTCAGGTGAGCGAAATATTCGTATTCAGAATATGTAGCAATGGTCTTCAAATGGATAAAAATGTTTATATAATTTATATATATAAACAAAACAAATGCTTTGAAAATAAAGAAAAAAATGTCTAATTAATTTTTATTGCTTTATTTCTTTGTAAAACACTCCTTGGTCTCCTTTTCAATTCTTTTTAAGTATATTTAATTTCCATTAAAAAATTTCATTTCTATTAAAAAATTTGTTTCAGTATGGTTTAACACGTTTTAACATGTTTTTAATGATACAAGCATTTATTAGATTTTTAAATTTCTGTTTATATTTATGAACTGTTTTATATCTCATATCTTTCTATGATAAAAAGAGTTCTACTAACTTAAATCTATCTCCAACCGTTCTTAATTATTTAAAAAAGATAAAACATCAAAGTTATATTGTTTGTATCTAAAATTTATTATTTATAATAAGCATTTGACCAAAAATCAATACGTATTACAAGTTTGCTAATAAAATATCTCGATAAAATCTATAAAAAGATATAAAACTTTTTCAAAAGGTAAAATTTGTTTGAAATTAAATATATAACTAGAAATAAATATTATTATTGTACAGCCACCAATCGTGGATTTCGTAGATATCATGACATCGATGTCATGAAAATAAATGCCCCTAAAGCGCAGCGCAATTTCGCGACACGAAATTATAAACGGATTGTGCGTCCTCGCGAGAAATAAATTTCCCTGTTATTTAATTTCCCGAATACGGGAGGATAAAAAATAACCATTGTGTGTAACTTGTCACAATACCAGAGATAGCGTATCGTGCCACTATGCGGAAACGGAATAAATTTTATGCAATAATTCATTTAAAATTTGCACGGGCATCTTTGACACACTTTTTTTATTCATATGCATTTTTCCGCAAGTTTGCATAAAGATCAAAAATAAAAGAACAAACAATTTATATTAATTGTGAATGGATTTGAGAATAGTAAAGGAAAATAAAAACATTTACACTTTAATATAAAGAAATCACTCAAGTTTTATTAGAAATTATTTTATATTTTGTTATTCTTTTAACACACACACACACTTTTATTCTTTTATATCTTTTTATAATTATTTTAAAATATATAAAATATTATCAGGAGAACTTATATAGCATTTATATTTATTGTCAAATCTTTTCTTCGCCAGTAGATAAATAACAGGAGCAATAATTTAATCGACACAACTGGCTAATAAAATGTTTATTGTAGTTCACTACGTTTCGGCCATGGGTTTCGGCCCTTATCAAGTGTAAAATTTACAAACTATTCTTACAATCATGACATTTGTCCTAATCATGTCATTCGCGTGTATAATGTGTTCTATAATATTCTTTGAAAAATTCCAAGAAGTAGTGATGATTCGCATTGAAAAGCACGTCAATAACATAAGATGGTGAACATTTAACTGAAACGTAGTGAACTACAATAAACATTTTATTAGCCAGTTGTGTCGATCAAATTATTGCTCCTGTTATTTACATTTATGTAATAAAATATATATAAGAAAGAAAGAAAGGGAGAATATAAAATTACATTCTAATATAACTTTTAAGTATCACGCATATAGTGGCAGTGCAGTTAAACCAACATTACATGAATGTATCGTGCAAAGTTTTTCTAAACAAGGTAAAACGCGAGACGATGGAAATTCACTGTGAAAATCACGCTTTGTCAGTTGCGAATTTTGTTAGGAGACTTTTGTGCAGCGTAGCCGTCGGGTGCATACCATCCAAAGTAAACAGGATTGATCAACCTTGCGTCAGAATATGACGGCTATTGTAACGCACGTGTACAGAATACACAAAGCGAAATAGGCAGAGGTAACATTGCACGCAATATTAGCGTCGAAACAAAATAAATCAACAAGCGATGAACTAAAATAAAACTAAAGAACAGTCGATGATTCGGATTGTGTTTTGTAGACGGAAATATTGGCTTCGGGGTAAAACGCGATATAAATAAAAATTCGGGCATTTCAGGAAACGAGTACGAAGTAGATTGCGTAGCAATAAATTAGATTGAGAAATCGGCTTTCGCTAATCCGCTTTAGCCTCCGCCAAGCGTTTGCAACATTTTTATTGACACGGTTTGAATCGACCGCTAATCCACTTTTCGGAAATACCTTGACATGGTAACGGAACTGTGTTAAATCGCACCCAGTATAATCAATGCAGTTTCAAGGGGATGTATGGTAATGGCAGCTCATACTGGATGTAATCAAGTTACATGTTAATTGCTGGTCGATAATGCTATGTCGATGTAATTTTCGAGAGAATGAAATATCAGGGACCGGTATATCTCAATGTTGAAAAGAATTATGAATGTCATTAATTTTTCATAATTGACAAAATTTATTCCTAAAATGTTGATTAAACGCATTGCATTAAAATTTAACTAAACTAATAATTTAATATTATTCTATATTAAATTTAAATTTAGCTATCGAACAAATTAAATTCTACAACTTTATATTTTGCAGATATACAGGGTGTCCCGCATAACTCTTAACAGCTTGATATTTCGGAAACTATGGATTTTGGAAAAAAATGTTTCAGACAAAAGTTGTAGGATTTAAAAAAACGCATTTAATGACAGTATTAGTTTGACCATAAGTGATGTTGCCCCAAAGTCAAGTTAAGGTCAACTCCCACACAGCACACGTTATCACGATATCCACTAGATATCCAAGGGATATCTCAATAACCGTACAACATCCCAAGATCTGCATGGGATCGCATTGGACATGTGGATCACTTTGGGATATCCTCAAGATAAAGTGTGCTGTGTGGGCTTTATTTTTTTAAATGGAATCACATGATTTTTTAAATATAATATAACTCCTCCAAAAAAATATGTAATTGCATATTGCAAATTGCATAATTTTTTTGAAAAGCAACCATGTGTTTTCCTCACATCAATTGATTCATCCCACTATTCTACACGGAGAAAAAGTTAAGGTTGCCATAGCAGAATAATAATGTTATTTTTCGCTCATCCATAGAAAAGGGTTATGGGAACCATAGTACTCTGGAAGTGACCTATATGGTTGCCCCAACCTTAGCGAGGGTAGCTGCTATATGGATGTTACAACCGTAATGATTATTTATAGGTACAGTTCCTGCAACCATAATCATATACATGTTATCCTATCTGTAATCTAAAAATGTCTTATTTGAATGTTACCTTTGAAAATGGGAATAGAGTCAAATCCTATGCTTTAAAGATAAACATAGGATTTGAGGACTCTATTCCTATTTTCAAAGGTAACATTCAAAATAAAACATTTTTAGGTTACAGATAAGATAACATGTATGTGACTGTGGTTGCAGGCTCGTAAGCTTTATCCATAATTACACAGGACCACAAAATAAAAAAAGTATTTTGTTCCGGAAGGAAGATCAACTGTTTCCTATATATTTTAACATGCCGAAACAGAATCCGTTTCCCAAAAATTCGTATCACGTCACATTTATGAGATACACGTAATAAGAAGGTCCAAAATTACATAATTCACATTGCAAATTAAAATAACGCAGATTATAAATTTCTATCTACGTAGAATCACAATCATAAAGTGTAAACCAACCAAACCACAAGTCCCTTGAACCCTCAACCCATAAACTCCAAACCCATACACCCCAAACCCAAAACCTATAAACTAAAATATCAAAACCTGTAAGTCAAAAAGCCATGACTAAACTGAAACCCATGACCATTTCCATTTAATTTTAATTAGGCCTTTTCAAAGAGTCATCATCACAACCATCTCCCAAGCCCAATTTATCCGTAGCAGTTTTTCACTTGTTTTCACTACTAATGTTTGTAATGAACATTACTTGGGTGTTTGGTTCTTACGACTATTTCTTGGCGAAAATTTATTCCAAGCAGTTTCCCATTAGTCGTTATAACAATTACAGTATGCAATAAAACTGGCCGGATTAATTCCTGATCTTGCCTTCACTGGCCGGATCATTTCGAAATCTTGCTTTCAAGGGTATATGAGTTTGGGGTGTATGGGG